>CASHTH010002035.1:0-27078 GCA_030341885.1 Geodia barretti
GAGACTACTGTCACCAGAAAAATGCCCCACTGGTGTGTCCCTTTACATCACCCACAAGACAAATACTAAAGTAGAACCTATCTCAGCTAAGACAACTCTGAAATTAGGACCCCTCCAATATGGCCCTTCTTCCCCAAGACTTTCTTTGCAGGCACTCCAATTAATTGAACATTTCTTTTCTTTCTTCTGTCGGATTCAAGTAACGTCACAAGCAGCTGATTCACAGCATTACATACATAGGCTTGCTTTCACTATTCAACAGGGAGGAGTGAAATCAATATTCCTGAGGGGTGCATATCTCATTGCAAAAGGAAATTGGGGGGGGGATGTGGGGAGGTGGGGAGTGAAACCTCACGTGCCTTAGTTAATTCCGTGAAAGCCTTGCCAGAAGATCTAATTATGAGAATGTGCATGGTAAAGGGTGTGCCCACATAGTAATTTTTTACCTCTCGTGTCTTTTGGTAATCCCCTGGGCAATTGCAGGTCTGCCCCTCGCATTGGATTCGCAAAACCGCTGCAAGCCATATCACCCCCACATTCTCCCTCCGCCAAATCTCCAGTGTTGTAGTTGCCTCTTCAATCCATAGAGCCAGGCCTTTGTTAGACAGTCGAGGACTCTCATCCGTCTTACTCTCCTCAATCACATCCATGGTTTCCAGGTCCATCTGGATGGCCAGGCCACGTGTTCCACCTGGCAGCCACGGCGCCAAACTACCACTTCTCACATCAAAACAAGTCATCATACATACAATCCCAGTAGAGTAGAGTCACACTATTATAGTCTTGTGCCAGACCCACCGCCCCTCAATCAGCTTGGAAACGGGTCCTGGTATTGGCACATTTTCTTCCTTTCTTGGTCCAGATCTCGAAAATTGATCTCCAACTCGAGATTGCAAACGACCATCAACATCTCGTGCATAGGTATATAGTCCTCTGGACTACTGTAGCGGTGGCCCGTATATGCATCAAATACTAGATAGCGTCGGAGAAGGAGGTGGGGCGGTGAAGGAAAGAGGAGGTTAGAAGTGTTTCGAAATCTCCGTCCCGAGTCCTCCTTCGCTCTCTTTCTTACCAGGGCGGATACGCTACTAATCACACACTGAAATTTCTATAGTGTTGTTCACACCCCCGAAGAGTGCGGTTTGATATGGCCTGTCTCTGGAACCTCTCTGGTCCTCTACTACTGCCAGACTGGGAGGAGGGAACTGAAGACAAAACGAGAGAGACTTTTTCAAATTATTGCAGTAATGAAGGGGTAAGAGTACAGAGAAGCCATGAAGTAGAGGACTCACTAGGAGTGTTGGTAGTGGGGCAGGAGACACACAGGGAGAGGATTATAGATGAGACAGTGGGTGACTCGACAGCTGTGGATAAAGAAGGAAAACTCTGTTAGTGTGTATATCTGGAGTGTCAGAAGAACTCACCAGTAGTAGTGGTGGTATTGGTAGAGGAGGAAGGAGGAGTGGAGATGGAGAGGGGAGGCTGGGAGGTTGGGGAAGCTGCAGAAGATGAAGAGGAGGGAGAGGGTACAGGAGCTGTGGGGAGGAGTGCAGTGAATATTCAACACTGGGCTAACAAAGAGAACTAACTTTGAGTCCTGCAGATGGTCATCCATGGAATGGAGTCTTCAGCAAAGTCCCCAAACTTTCGAGAGTCTTTTGAGCATTTCCAAACTCTTTTCTTCACGTTGCTGGATGGGGTTTAGCTGGGTGGGGTGGGCGGGCATACGATGGCTGGGACCGGAGTGTTGTCTGTGTAGCCGATGGTCTTCTCGGCTTTCTTGAGACCTGCAAACACTGCATCGTGCACCAGTTTCCACAGCTCGGACGCTTCGGTTGGGTGAGTTCGCACATGAAGTTCGAAGTGGGTGAAGTGATCGATGAGTGAAACGCTGCCCGCATAGTCTGAAACGGTGAACTCGATGACGTTGCGATGGAGGCATTCTGGAGCTCCTGCCTCGTTCTGAACCACTCTCCAGGGGCAGGGGTGACTGTTTTCCCGGGGGACAGGAGGTACGCTACACAGTGGAAAAAATGTTCCCATAAGGACCGCTGTCGGGAAAGTGAAGAGCCAGGGCTTTCCGCCACTCACTCGGTGTTCCTCCCACCACCTCCCACGCCACCACTTGCGCAGACACGGCATGAAGTACACGTCTCCGACATCTCCGCAAACACCAGCAACCCCTTTAGCAGGGTCACCAGCTCTTTGGTGTGAAGATGGTGGCTCGTAGTGGCTCTCGACTCGCCCAGAACTTCTCCGTCACTCTGCTTCGCCGTGGTCACGAACCTCAGCCTCTCCCCCGCACGGCTTGGCCTTCTTTCCCTGCCTCATGTGTAGGTCTCCTCCACCAGCTCCGAGACCTTATCAGCAACATCTATGTGGCTCCATGAACACCATCTGGGCAGGATGTCGGGGAAGTAAACAGCATGTTCAGACCGTCAAAAGAAGTTCAGTGCTTCCCCACACGACTCGTCATCGATCTCCATCGACTGCTGCCACCTTCTGCACGTATCTCGAGCAGCACCTTCTTCCCCAGTTCATTTGCACCCGTCCAGCAGTCTTCTGGTACAGAGCGTACCATCTCGCAACGGCACTCTTTCACCTCCCTTCCCCCCCTCCCCCACTCACTAAGACACTCCCGAATGCTCTCCGCACACTCCCTGTCTTCCTTTCCTGGCTTGCTGCATTATGTAGATGAAGTCGTCCCTGTTTGTATCGCAGTAGATGAGCTGCTCCCTGAACTGAGGCAAGAGGATCTCTCTCAGCCTCTGTGCAAGTGTCCAGCACTCCGGCAGCTGCTCGTCTGCCACCATGTCTCGGTGGGTGGCCAGACACATCATTGGGCGGGAGGGATGTTGGGGGTTCTTGTTGTTTCAGGCACTCATGTCCGCACGCACAGTCTCAGGTCCCTTCGTTGTCAGGTAGGCTGGTACTCCACACTAGGTTGCCGTCTTTGAGTAACGGATCATCGCTCGCTTGTCTAGAGACTCGTGGAGCCTCAAGACGTAGACAAATTTGGATGCACCCCTCAGGAAGACGGGCATCATCTCCAGAAGCTCGGGCTGGCCGCCAGAGTCCAGCACGAGCATCTGCTTCAGTCGCATGATGGGCAGCAGGGAGGGAGGAGCACTGTTGATGAGATGTACAAACCCCTCGTCCACCGCACTTGACTGCAGCAGGGAATTCAACTTCCTTTCTGCCTCCTGCCGCTCTCTGGCGCTTGGATTCTCCTCCGAGGATGCTGTGCTCTTCCCGGCTGCTTCAGACGTGGAGCTACTCGTCTTCTCTGGAGTTGGCTGAGCTGACTGGCTGGCTGCCGTGTGGGGAGACTGTTGGTCGGAGGAGGCTGGGCCACCACTGCTCTGTGCTACTGCTGGTTGCTGAGGCATTCGTGACCGCATGATTTTTGCAACCAAGTCTTCCAGTTCGTCTAATGTTCGAATCTTCCACTGTTTTTTGCCGTCGACGTCCACGAACACGACCTCGATTGGTCTTTTCATGAGTGGAGTGCTGCGTCGGATGGTGGGAGGGTCCACTCCGAGCAGTGCAGCAAGGGAGCACGTCTTGCCACTGCCAGCCGTGCCAAACAGCAGCATTTTGTCCAGGTCCAGCTCAATGTGGCCTCGTTTCATCTCCTGCTCATAGATCTGTTTGGAGCGGAATCTTCCTGCATGGAAAGATGAGGAATGCAAGTCAAGGAAACATTATCATAACCACAAGTTACACAGTAGTGTATTTATACGATTACGTGTATGCTCTCATGTGTAGTCATGACGTCATTGCCAGTATATATATACAGTGTGTGCACATGTGTTCATTACAGTCGCTGTCATCTATATAAGAGTTTATATGCGTATGTAAGCCTTATTGCGTGCTGCTTATAAACTGGCTAGAACATCACATCATGTTGCAGTAGACCCTACCAGTTGGGAAGAGGTTCTGCAGAAGTTCCAATGCTCTGAGACAACTGCCGTCACCCTTGTGCTGCTCAGTCATGTAGAGAGCCATGCCACACCAGAAGTCCAGTATGTGCTGGATGGGGAAGAGATGAAGGAAATAGAGAAATAATGAGGGCTTGTTGTGCACTCTCTGTTACTGGTACAAAAAAGAAAACAATAAGTTCCCTAATCCTTTCCCTCTCTCAGACTGATAATGTTGTGACGTTCAGATATGCACCCAACTGCATCCACCGAGCATAATTCATGGTGTCTAGAATTGCGGAGAGGTTCTCTGGAGTGAGAGTTGGCTCTGGAAACACAACAGGAAAAACAAGAGGTCTAACTACCAGAGGGATACTGCAACTGCTCCCAGCGTGCAGCAGCAGAGATGTGTTTGTGCTCACTTATTAAAATGGTTAGCAGGTTAACATGTACATATATACGTACAAGCTCTTGCATGTGTTGGTAATTTTTATGTGGTGACACAGCTGTCTGTGCTCTTTGTGCTGAAAGGCATGCTTTGGTAGTGAAAGCAGCCTATACAGTTTGACTCTCATTTGAAAAAGCCTTAGGAGAAAATGAGGTGTAACCAAATGCAATAGTTTTGCTAAAAATGCATGGAAATGGTTTTTTTTGCCTGGAAAAAGTGGACTTGTACAATTACTTGTAGACGCTAACTTGCGTACGTGCGGTGCTCGCACAAGGCATGTGCAAGAAGGCATGACTCCACTGCACTCGTATGCTGCTACTCCCAAACGCTAAGCTGCATGCCTGCTCAGGTTGAGTAAAAGAGATCATAGAAGTGCAGTGTGTTATTAGTATCGACGTACAAAATGCGTGGAACTTCAGCAATGCGCCCAATGCGTGATGGTGGGACAGATAGAAGAATACAATAAATATTGCAGACTGACCTGACGAGACAGTCAAGAACTTCTTCACTGCTTGTAATGCCCTCTCCTCCTTCCTGTAGTACAGGACTCCTGCAACTTTCTCCCAGGAGGCCATCGGGACATTGTGCAGAAAGTAGAGTAGGATTTTAGTTTTCTTGTCCTTGTCTGTCAGGGCAGGATTGTTAACGATCTCATCCATCACTTTATAAGGAACACCGAGACCGTAGTTGTAGTCCCCCAGATTGGTCAGAGATCCAAACCAGTCCTTGACTGAGGGGGTGACGTGACGCAGGTTGTCGATAGTGAGTGTGGGGTCTGCACAGAGAGTAGGACATGGCATACATCAGCATCTACGCCCCATACATAATCATAACCCACCATCCCTGGTTCTCAAGGCCGGGGCACCCATCTATGCCTATAGGTCTTGCTAGCTGACCTCTCTAATGGTACTGCCCTACACTTTTGTTTTGTTTTACCTCATATAATGTTATTTTTGTGCTGCTGTGTTCGTATGGATTATTTTTGTAACCTTTAATACCTCTTATATGGTTTATTTTATATATCGCAGATTATTTTTGATACCATTTGATAACTTATATACAGCTGTACCAGTCTGGTTGTTGTCATTTCACCACCTTCGTGCATCAGCTCGCGTGTTTTGCTAGTCCCAAGTAAGCCCTCCGCCTCGGTTACTATTGCGCCATTCGAACCTCCCACGCGGGCTTTAGAACCACGAAGACACTCGAATCTGCCGTCTACTTGTTAGAAATGGATAGCCGTACGGTTAGCTTAGCCTTGAACCTTGGTTGGTAGCAGCTCTTTGAAGAAAGCACCGGGGAGGAGAGTTCTCCCAAGCCGGTACCGGGCGCAATCCACGATTGCATCGATGCTGGTAAGTATTATACTGATATTACGCGGTGCCTTCAAAATTTTCGACTTTAGTCCGGGCCGCAGGGGAGAGGTCCTCCCGATTCCACATTGGGCACTGGGCGTGTCGAAGCTTCATCGACGATGACTGAGATCACTGTTATTAGCAGCATCGGACTGTTGAGTCAGGGCGATGTCTGAGCAGTCTCAGCTCGTGATCGTCGCTTCTGGACGCCCTGGTCTGCGCGTACTGTAAACGGGAGGGTTAGTTAGAACTAAGCCACGTAACCGCAGGTATCTTATCGCTAAGACCCTTGCGTGTAGGTGTCTTAGCCTAAAATGAACCTCATTAGCTATTCATTTTCAAAGCATTCTTGACATACCATTTTCTTATGATTATGTATGTTAATTGTAGCCCTTTTGAAGTCCTGTTTTCTTTCTCTTTTTCTTTCTTCTTTCTTTTATGTATATAGCGTGACCTGTTCAGTTTTCATGCACTAATCAATGGATCTAAAGTGTAAACCCTTGGAGCAGAGCCATGCAGCACGGTTGGTATTATACATTACATATTATGTGCAAAAAATTGATGGTGTTGGGCCACAAGAAACAGTTGCTGGCAATGATGGCTAACAGCATGAGTGACTGCAGTAACCCTCGCTGCGCATGCGCGCCGAGGGTTAATAATACTCAGGTGGCTGCCATAGCACTAGGGCCATAGACCACGCACCCAGAGCAATGGGCGGAACCGTTACAAACGAACATACACCATATGAACATGCGGTGTCTGTCTCACCTCCAGACACCCTCAAGACTCACCCCTTCCACAGCGACACCCTGCAGCTCCCAGTACGCAATCTGATACTGGGTCTGTTGAGACGCGGGGATTTATATCGCGATATAACCTAACCTTCCTAGCTCCCATAACATCCAAATAAAAGATAAACCTTTAACAAGGCACGCAAGAACCCACCAAATAAACCAAATGTATCCTCCCACAGCTCACTCTACCCAATATAAACGGATGCTCCTGAAACTATCACGCGAACTGGAAATGCTCAAACCCATCATCCCAAGAAACTTCCCTGCAGGGCAGCTAGAAATTTCTCCTATGACTCTATATGCTGGACACTACCATCCAACACATGACTCCACTTCACACAATATATCATCACTACAACAGGCACTCCTAAAATATCACAATCCCTCTATGCCTGCCTACCCAGTTCCTCTATAGCCCATGCGTGCCTGACCTGAACTTAAACATTAATCTAGAGACCCAGCATCACTTTTCAACATAATGCTCTTTATCCTACGCCTGGTAACGTATCAGCCCCATATCCCCCTAACGGCTTCATGATGTGACTATCATTTGGATAACGCTCAGACTGGCTTACTAAAATCCACCCATAAATAAAATCAAGTAGTTTGTGCATTCCAGCGATACACGCTATGCTGACTAAAAAGCATAAATATCTCTCAATGCAACTGTTCTAAGAGGAAAAATCGTCTCTTTTAATATCATAAAAAGAAACCCTCGGATCACTGAAGATGCCTGATATCGGCGAAATCATTGCCACCTCGTCGCCAGCAGTGCCAGACTAGGCTTATCAGCAGACAGACCGACAGACAGACAGACAGACATCATAAACTAAGAGCGTCTGTAAACCTCCTGCGCCTAAAAACTGCGCGCGCGAGGGTTAATAACAGTCAACATACATACTGAGTCTCTACCCCACAGAACACCTGTGATGGGCATCCGCCAGATGTCGTATCTTCTCTGCAGCCTCTGCTCTCACTCCATCCAGTGAGAGACAATAACTGCTCTCCAGGAGGCAGTGGGTCGTTAGGGTCCATGCAGTCGATGACATAGGCCTTCACTTGTCTCCTTATCTCTGGGAACTGACTCATATGAGTGCTCCCTCCATCAATCCTCATAGGGACACCAAAGGACTCTCCAGTCTCTCAGTATCCGTTGAATGTTCCAGATCTAGCAAAAAATCAATCTGGACATTGTGTCTGTTGAACCTCATATCTAAACACAACAGACAAGGACACCAACTCTCTCCCCATTTTCATTATTACGATACTCTCCACAGTAACCTATACTACCACCCTATCAATAAATAAGCCTAGTCCGGTGTACATCCAGATCTGTCCCCCACCAGGGAAAGGAACATCTGGATACAGACTTTTGACAGCAAACCTGGTCGTAAGACGTCTATAAATACTAAACCAACCACTCTTCTAATTATGTGATGCATATAAGGCTCCGCCTACCAAAACTCCACAGGCCGTTCTGTGATCTATATAGGACCAAGAAATTACCAGTTTCGGTTTTTCTTTTTCTTTTTCTACGTGATGAGTGGGTGAGGTCTCTGGGCATTAAAACCCTTGCCAACTGCATGTCAACAAACAAACTACATATCCTACAGCCTTTCATAACTATCCAGTGGGTGAAAACATTTTCGTGGCCTAGTTTCAGCATTCATGATTGTGTTGGTGACATTCAATCTCACAGCTAAACAGACACCAAAAATGACCCACATTTTGTCTTGTGAAAGTCAGGAGAAGAGGGACGAGGGGATGCCATGGCTAAGAGAAGCTACTGCTGTCCGTGGTTGTCAGATCTGGCGGCATTCACGCTCTAGGATCTCGAACAGCTGTAGCGCCTTTATCTACTTTCTTGGTGGAGATGGACATGGAGAAGGGGATAGATACGAATCACGGGTCCGGGCGCTCGCGTCGCAATTACACTGCCGCTACTGGCTAAGCTTAGTGCGGCTATCAGCCTCGCCCTGGCAACCCAACCACCTCACACCCGTTTTTGACTTTGATTTTGAACCGGGCGCATCGAGTTACGCCCTCCAAAAAATCGTTACTACTATCCACTTCTCGGGAAGTGGGCGGTAACAGACAGACAGACAAAAAAGTGCGCGTTCGACACTACTTTTATGCCATCTAGGGACACGAGTAGTTGTGGTATACCTGTCATGAATCTCGTTTCCTTTGAGATGACGTCACTAACGTGGACGTTCCTCGAATTGCATGGCTGCTTCTGCCTCACACTGCCTTTTTTTGAAACTGCTACCCCCTCACCTGCAAACCAGCTCAGAACTAAGGACCACTAATAATAAAGGCAGAGTTTTGAGGCTATATACTATAATGCCTGCTCCACATTCATCTATCATAATAATTGACAAGAATATGAAGTTCACACAAAAATAGGGTTACAACACATAATCTCTCTATAGACATAAGTTTGTTCCATATTGTCTGTTTATCCTTCTCCGTACATCTCGGCAGTGAGGTCAGAGTACTTCTCCTGGATGACTTTACGTTTCAGTTTCATGGTTGGAGTCAGCTCCGCTCCTCCAATACTCAGGTCCACTGGAATCACTCGGAACTTCTGTACACACACACACACAACACAAATTCACAGGTAAAATTTAGTAATAATTATCATCCACGGAATTAGTCAGTCATGTGGAAAGGGAAGTACAGTGGAACCTCTGATAAGGGACCCTCCGAGATAGGGACGCCCTCTCTACAAAGGAGACTTGTTTCAACCCCATGCTTATATAATACTTTATTTGACCTCCGAGATAAGGACGACCTCTCCACAAGGGACAAAATCGTTGGCCCCATGGCGTCCCTTGTTCGGAGGTTCAACTGTAGAACCAATGCAAAGCCTCGTGTCGCACAATAGGGAAAACAGGACGAGAGCAGAAGGCATAGTCAACACACAGGTATCTATAGTTGGACAGCGAGTAGTCTGTGACGTCTAGCACGTGAAGCTGAGGCCTTGGGTTGTGGTGGTTCTGAAGTGGCAGCGAAGACACTGCCTTCGTACACGAGTAGAATAACAATGGGCGAGATCCCTACTGATTTTTTAGCGATGCACACTTTTTTTACGTGTTAGCGGGTTGCACAAGGAATGGCACCGTGTCGGGTCTAATACGTAATAAAAGCGCGTTGCAATATACTACAAGATGTAGTGAAAACATGCGAAGTCGCGTCACTAGATAAAGTCACACTTGGCTGTCCCTATGCTGGAGGCACTTATCGGAGTTCCACTGTAAGCAGCAAACATGGAACCTCCGATAGGACGACGACTCGCTACAACGACACTTGTTTCAAATTCAAACCCATGCTTGAAACGTTAAGCTTTAGTGTACTATTTGACTCCGAAGAGATAAGGATGACCTCTCCACAAGGGACAAAATCGTTGGCCCCACGGTGTCCCTTGTTCGGAGGTTCAACTGTAGCAGCATCTTGAAAGCTTGAAAGCTTGTGCAACTTCCCCATTGGCTTGTGGCAAGTGGAACAACATTAGCTGTTGAGTGACGGTCATATATGTACCTGTATCTTGGCAGCCTTGGATACACTGGCCTCGTTGGCCTTCTTGATGCAGCTGTCAATGTACTGGATCACCTTCTGGTCCTCTCTTGCCTCCTTCACTGTTGATGGGGGACAAGACACACTGTCAATTGTAGGTGAAATGCTATATTATACAGATTATTGTAAACAGGATACTCATGTCCCTAGAACTACATATCTCTACTGTATGTGAGTGAATACCAGTTGTAGCCGTAGAGCCGATTTCTTGGAGGACAGAGAGGGCCAAGGCATCCAGTTGATCCAGTGGCTCGGCCTCTGGGGACAGCTGGTATGGAGAGAGAGAGACGGGGACGAGGTGAAATAAATATGAGGATGATGCTAATCGATCTAATTTCAGAACCAAGTTTAGCTCATAACGTGCATCCACGTTTTCGAGAGTGTTGACCACGATTCAGAAGAGAGGGGGAGAGAGAGGGAAGAAGTGATAGCAATGATTGACAAAGGGAGACAAGAAACGGGGTTGGAGAGGGAGAAGAGAGGTGAGAGGGAAGAGAGAGGGGGGAAGGACGGAGAGAGAAGCTAGGTAAAGTTCTCCTCACATCACATCTGAGGGACACCAGAGCGGTGATGTAGCGCTGGCTGTCGCCGATGACGATGCAGTAGCTGAGGAGTTTGCAGGCGTCGAGCACCTGCTCCTCGATGGGGACAGGGGCAATGTTTTCTCCTCCTCTGGTGATCAGGATCTCCTTGATACGACCTGTGATGTACAGATAGCCTGGAGGCAGGGGAGAAGAGAGAAATGAAGGGTGATGGAAGAAAAGACAAGTACGAATATGTGTAACAAATGGAGCATAAACTTTTATAATTCCGATGCATATATATTACAGTTCATAAACATCACTACAGTATGAGACTAAGGCCAACAGGGCGGCTTTGAAAAGTCTCACGTAACTTAAAGAAAATGGGAATGATCGCCTATGCAAGAAGTTACAAGTTGTACGTGCAATAGACAACACTCAGACTGACAAAATTCAAAGATTACTATTATACCAGTTTAGTATACAGTGTTGTCACTATTGCCAGACCCCGATGTAAAGGCAATAGGTTGGGGTGGAAGTGTTGCATGAACTCATCACACCGATAATAGAAGTTGCGTGAGACTTTTGTTGGTCAAAGTTTGGTCCGTATATGTTGGTGTTCATAGTCTGTATTCTGTATGTTGGTCTTTATAGTCCTATTTAGAGCTGGGTAATTTAAATCGCGCAATCTGATTGGTCCATGCGCGGACTCTAATTCGAGTAGAACAAATTTTCCGGACTCTAAATAAACTTTCTCCGGACTCTAAATTTGGCGCATGCGCAATGGCTCACTTACGTTGGGCGGAGTCCCCCAACGGCGTCTGCGAAAGTACGTAGAGTCGAGCCCGTTGTCGACGTCCTCCCTGGGCCTCTCGCTCGACTTCCCAGCGAGAAAGCAGCGTTCGTTCGCGGTTTCACATGCACCGAATTTGAATTGCGCGCACGCGTTGCCATAGCTCTAAACAAGTTAGACGCCTCGTCCATGGAAACTACGCGCATTAGAGCGCCTTGGGGGCCCTTAGTAGCATCCTCGCTGCGCTCGAACGCCGACAGTCCGGGGCCCCCGCGGCTCTCTAATGCGCGTAGTTTCCTGGACTCGGCATCTAACTTATACGTATTCTGTACCTTCAGGGTCAATACGACCAATGTCCCCAGAGTGGAGCCAGCCGTCCTCGTCAATGGCCTCTTGCGTCTTCCTCTCCTCCTTGAGGTAGCCCATGAAGACATGTCTGCCACGGAACAGCACCTCTCCATCTCCATTGGGACCTGTTGATACACATACATACATACAACCAGTCTTTATAGTTCTCCTGACTTCACTCTAGTATGTTCAAGTCGAGAATGCGCTTTGCCATACGTACATTGAAAAGGTTTTCGAATGTCACACAAAACTATGCATCAGATTTGTACCAAACCAAGATCAAAGGAACCGAAACACTTTGCTACAAAATTGTACAAGCACTATATTCAGTCATTGAGTCCAAACTAACTACGACACAGACGATATCTGCATGCCGCCTGCTTGCTATACTTGACTGACAATTCAACTGTAGTCTGTGAATTACACACTGCCACCACAACCAGTCCACAAAAGAAGCTACAACCAGACACTACTCTCTGTATATATCGCTTTCAAACTCACTCATGCACATCATGCAATACACAGGTTTGCTGGCAAGAGCTGCCCAGTCAAACTAAGTGCCCATGTAGCTTCGAAGTCTGGATACATGGTGAGGTTCTAGGTTTCTACATACATACATGTGCACAATTGATGAGCTTAAGCGAGCCTACCCAGTTGTATCAATGCAGTTTCTACATATTTCATATGATAGGTGTACTGCTGCCACTGCACATACCGTAATGTCTACGTGATTCCAAATACAAGTGTGGAAAATGATGTTCTCTTACCATGTATTGCTTGTATACGTACCTGGGTTGTCGATCTTCAGCTCAGCTCCTGCCATCACCTTCCCAGTGGACCCCGTCTTGTGATGGCCTATACGAACAGGAGAGAAGTCACATGATCTCGGCAGGTGGTCACATGACCAAACTGACCAATCAGAGAGAGGGTCTGGGGACCGGACGACTCGGACATCCCGTACAGTTCGTAGATGGGGATGTCGAAATCGAGGAAAAACTCCAGAACAGATCGCGAGATGGGAGCTGCTGCAGATCCCTAAAATGACGAAAAGCACACAATTATCATAATGAAATACACAGAATAATAAAAAAATTATGTGAGGGGGCATGGGAAAAGGGCATGATTACTTCATATAAGACTAAGTTTTGAGTCACGAAATTTGTTGTTGGTTACCCAATGATATAAGAAAAACAGGATATGAACATGAGTTACGAGCTAACAATGAAAATGCTGACCACAGATTTCGTGAGTCAAAACTTAGTCTTACATGAAGAACTGACTGAAAAGGGACCTATGTATATGGCTGGAATGTGAAAATTAAGTTTTTGTGTTTTTTCACCCTCAAAAACCTTAATTTTCACATTCCAGCCATATACATAGGTCCCTTTTCCCATGCCCCCTGCCCCCACATGTATATAGTGGCAGATTAGTTATGTAAAAACCTCTTCTTGGAACAGGAAACCCCATTCATAAACCATATGCACACGCACCAACACACACCCCAGTGCTGTTACCCTGACATTTGGAAACATGACAGTACATATGTAGGGGCTAACAGGGCCCAGTGACAGAATGCAACTGGTTTCCGTTTTTTGTATCATTTTCTAAATTTAGCCCTTGTATACTGACACATTTCTTTGAACGGAGCTACACTCACACAGACACGGCATCTCTCCAGTCCCATCTTCTCCCTCAGGTTCTTGAACACAAATCTGATGGAAATTTTAACAAAAAGTATCAATAATGTGGCAGTAGGTCCCCACAAAAATGCCTGAGTTTGATTGCTATTACACCCAGTTGTGCATTCTTGTCGTTATTTTAGCAGGGATCATAAATCTCAGCAGGGAACAGATGCTCAATAAATTTGCACTTTACAGCACACATTATTGATTAGTCCGTGACGTTTTGTCGAAGAATAGTTTGGGGAAAAAACAATGTGCCAATAATACAGTTACTGACGTGTTGGCTAGCCAGTAACCCCAGGCAGCGGGTCTCCCACTCTGTTTGTTGATGCTGGTCTGACGGCCGACACTCCTCGCCTTACTCATGATGACCTCCTTGAGTCCCGTCACCTGCGACAGCTGGACCTCGACCTTCTCTTTGAACTTTTCCCACACGCGGGGAACCCCCACCAGCACTGTGGGTCGGACTGCCTGGTGGTGGGACAGAGAGGTCATGTGATCATCATGTGACGGTCATGTGCATGTTACAATGCGAACTACACCGACGTCACAAAATTCGGAAAATGGTGCATCATACTTGGTCAAAGTAAGTCTCTAAGGTACAGTGAGCACCATATCATATGTGAGAGGACTGTGGAGGATCACATACACACACACACGCACACACGCCTGCACACACACACACACGCATGCACACACACACACGCACACACGCCCGCACACACACGCACGCACACACACACCACCTCAATACATATCGCATACAAAACAAACTTTAGAGGGAGTAAACTCTCCTGAACTACATGTTTTGCTAGTCCCAAGTAAGCCCTTATGGATATATGTATGTTAATTGTAGCCCTTTGAAGTCCTCTTTCTGTCTTTCTTTCTTTCTATGTATATAGGTGTTCAGTTTTCATGTAATGTATGGTATATCTGCTATCCATGAATGCTTTACTTTCCCCCTTGGATTAATGTCTACAATCAGGGGCAAACTTTAGCGTTTACCTATACATAGAGTACCGTGTCGAGGTAGTCATAACATAGGGCTAACTAACTTTCAGTGTCTCCAGAAGATTACGGTTACTGAGGAAAACGGAGGACAGATGGACACACACACACACACACAGACAGACCGACTGCAACAACCCTCGCTGCGCATGCGCGCAGGCAAGGTAGCCATAACATGGGGCTAACTAACCTTCAGTGTCTCCAGCAGTGTCCCTTTGAGGGCATCTGGTCTGGCAAAATGAATGGTCAGCCCACAGTGCAGTGGGGCATTGATGTCCTGCAGACAATTATTACACTTAAATAGAACACTAACAAGATGCCGACTTCAAAATTTCGTACCATCATCTGTGCAGCAATGTGGCTGAGAGGTAGGTAGCTGATCATGTGATCCTCCTGCAGGAGAGTTAAGTCATGTGACAGTCACGTGGCCAGGAGGCTCAACAAACCTCAGAGAGCTGGTAGAGCCGGCCGCAGACCGAGGCCGTCCACGTTACGTTGTCATGACTAATCATCACTCCCTGAAAAAAATAGGTTTAATCTTCGTAAGTAATGTTAATTGTACATTAACGCTCATACACACGGAAAAGTGGTTTGGAGTTTCAAGAGCCAAAAATGCCTCATTCTTTGTATTTCAATAATTCTTGTAGATTATATATTCACACGATGCTCAGTATAATAAGAACTACATTAAGAAACTGTTATAACTGACAGCAGAAATTTATTGCCTATTATTTGTTCTATGTAAACTTCGTACTGCTACATTCCTTTAACCACTACATGAGTATACTGTGGCATAGCACAGTGGTTTGAGGTTTGCCTTTGTGTTGTGTTGTGTTGTGTTGTAGATTGAACCCCTACCAGCTGAGTTGCCCTGGTAGCTCAGTTGGTAGAGCGCTCACCTAGACTGCAGAGTGTCATGGGTTCGAATCCCACCCAGGGCAGCTTTTGGGAAAAAAAAGAGTTGTCCTGGGTGTATTCGACTTGTTTGCTTTGCCTTGGCCTTTCTCTACCTCGCCTTGTTGTTGTCACATGTACTTATACAGAAAACCACGTCGTGCTACTTGAGAAAAAGTGTGTGGACCAGTGGGAAGTTGGTCTATAGCAGAAACTCTGCCTTGGGTTGTCCGGTGGTCCCAGAGGTATAGATGAGAGAGGCACAGTGGCCGGGCTTCTGCTGCTCTATCCTCCACTGAACCTCGTAGTCAGGCACGTCGTGACCAATCTCCATGAACTCGGCCCACGACATGACTCCTTCGTCTCGCTGCTGAGCGTCGACTGGCTCCGGGGAGTACTGGACTATGGCCTTCAGATGGGGGAGACGGTCACGCACCTGTGGGGGAGAGAGGGAGAGATGTAGTAGAGTGGAACCTCTGATAAGTGACCCTCCGAGATAGGGACAACCTCTCTACAAGGGACACTCGTTTCAACCAGATGCTAATACTATTTGACCTCCGAGATATATAGGGACGGCCTCTCTACAAGGGACAGAATCGTTGGCCTCTGTCTCAGAGGTTCCACTGTATGGACTTTGGCAACTTTAGTATGAGGCAATAGGAGGCATACCGACTGTAGAGAGAGAAGAACACACAGCTTCTTCTACCTCCATACTTAGACCTGGACGTAAACCACTAACTGCTACACAAAGGTGATTTCTACTCTGATGAGAGAGAATAAGCAGGAGGGGAGTAGGGAGTGACGCTTGCTCTCATGTTCTAGAACCAACTTATGTTGACAGTAAAGGTTATGCTAAAGAGCCTCTACACACAAGATTGAACGTTCTAACAGCTACGTATGTACATCTTAGATATTCATTACTGTACATCAAAATGTCTTAATGCAAGCTACAATCTATGCCAATGTGCATTTGCTTCTCGTGTGCATGTGGAGCTGCATGCTCTGGTGGCATGACTTACATACTGTATACACAATAAGTCTCAGTGGCATTAGCTACTACAGTTCATGCCTATAAAGGCATAAAATCGGGTGATGGACTACAGCCTAACTGCCCACCAATAACACCCACACCCACTGCTACAACACACCACACATACACACATACACACACACACACACACACAACTTGCTCATAATATCATACGCACAACACGTACCCCTCAAACACAAGAGAGATGCCATGTAATATGGAATTTGGCTCAATATGAGACATTCCGAGGGAGGGTACAAAGCACGTGTGTGTATGTTTACGAGTTATCACAACAAAAGGGGCATACGCACACAACATAAAGAGAATAGAGAGACGTTTGTAAGTGAATGAAACATTGTAAATAATGTTGCAGTGCACAGGGCGAATGCTGTCCTGTCTGGGCACTGCAATATATTTGTTGGATATCCCTAGCAACCGACATGCATGAACCCACCTTACATTGTGCAGGATAGTATATGCTCATAGCTTCATACATGTCGGTTGCTTAGGGATACCCAACAAGTACACATCCTACCTGAAGGATCTTTGTCAGTTGGAGCTTGTTTTCACAGAACACAACGTTGGCCGAGCAGTTGTCGGCAATGAAATGACACGCCTCTGAGTGGTCACATGACAGGGGTAGAATGTCACGTGATAATCACATGCAGACTTCTTACCGGGGTTATTGGTGGTGTATATCCCACAGGCAATACCTCCAGCCTGTGTACATACAGGAGATCACATGACACACAATCAACATCATGTGACACTTTTCAGTGTGTGTAATTGCAATTTGGAGCGAGATCCTAATGGTAAACTTGCATCTCAAAACAGGCCTTCATTAAGAAATTGGTCCAAGAGGAGGAAAATGAAAACGATCGGAGCGGGGTAAAGCCTGATATCCGTGTGCACTAGGTTCACTGAAACTCTTGGAAAAGGGGGCACGATTTGATTAAGGGGGCACTCCCCCAAACGAAGCCCTGCTCAACGAAACTTTTGTGTTACTGAGTTTCTCCCACAGAACCTCCGATAGAGGACACTCCCGGGTGAAGGACACCATAGAAGCAACCTTCTCAGTAAAGGACACACTTGGAGGTCCCAAACGCTCACTTTCCCTATCATCCTAGTACATTTTAACCTCCAAGGAGTGGACAGCCTCCTTAAAAAGCCTGGTCCTAGTAATGTGTCATTGTATACCCACTCTGTTGGAACATACATAACATAGTGCCACACAGGTATGTATATACATTATGTAAGCAATGAACCACATGGGTGGGGGCATTGAAGTATTCCCGCTATGTGGAAGATGTACACACCACGAATGCTCACCATAATGCCGCTCAGATAGGCAATGAACCACTCGGGGGCGTTGAAGCCGAGAATACAGACTCCGTGGAACCGCTCCAGTCCCAGTCGGATCAGAGACTTTGCCGCAGCCGCGACATCGGCATAGTACTGTTGGAATGTCCACGTCTTCCACTCACCGTCTCTCTCTGCCCTACAACAAGAGAGTCCAATAGTTATAATACATGGTCTGACATTAGGGGTTCATTTAGGAGGGTGGGGTGGGTGGGTGATTGATACATACACTTTCGCCCTCCCTTCGAGCTAACCGGCTACGGACACATAAATGCTTCCATAAGTCCATAATAATTTATATAGAGGTTATAATACTAGGAGGTAATACTTTATACATAACGTTCTGCTTTTTAACCCTTTGGAGGCCACGGGTGTATCTCCTTAAGTGAATACTACATGCACAAACAGAGCGTTTTCCTCTCCTCTTTATTCTCCTCTCGAGTCTGAATGCATGCACATCAACATGGAACTAAACGTGGTGGAATGGGGCACTGGAAGAAGTGTATTATTTCCAGGATAATGAGTTTTAGTTTTCTGAGGCTGACTACACAGCCAATGAATCTTTACCTGAGAGCAGGTTTGTAAGCGAATTTCTTGGAGACCCTCTTGAAAACCTCGTTGACTGTGGAAGGAGGGACGGAGGCTGGGCCAGAGAGAGTGGTCTGCAAAGTAAGAGAGAGAAAGAGAGGGTTGGCAGACTGAACTGGGCAGACGCAGCCTCTCCACCTTGACCATCAGCTCCCCGTCTGGCTCAGTCGTCCAGTGCTTAGTGGTGGGCATGATGACGCAACGGCCGAACTGAGACGGCGAAAAACAAAGGCCTGCGAAAAAGCAACAGCGAAGCACACACACGTACAAAGCACGTTAAACAGCAGTGTGATTATTGCGCATGCGTAGTAATTCCATGCCACGCCCCCCACACAATTCACGCACATGTGACAGTCTTGTGACTTCCCAGTGCAGCTAGGGTCTTCCCTCTCGTCTACCTTGCTTTCCGAAGTTGCTGCAGTGATTGAGCTGATCTAAAGGCCTGCAGAATGTTCGAGAAGTCGCTGAACGACCTCGTGCGCGGCATAAGAGCCCACAAGAGCAACGAGGCGAGCTCTCTGCAGCGTTTGTCTGCCGGTGTACAATATGCATATTACATACATCCTCCTTCTCTTTGTCTGTGTCTCAGGCGGCATTCATAGGGCAATGTATGGTGGAGATAAAGAAAGAGTTGAAACAGGAGAACATGGGATTAAAATGCAACGCCATTGCAAAACTGATATATGTGAGTTGTTTATAGAGGATGAATATATACACCTGATTGAGGTGAAAGGTCAAGTGGCCATAACTATGTATCAGCTGTTTTATAGAGGAGTGTGTTTTGTAAGTCTCCCTGTATCCAATTGCATGAGCTAATAGCCAAATAGTTGATTCCACTGTTGTTTATTTCAAAGGCTCTAGCTGAGCCCCTTGCAATTATATGTTTCAGTACTTTACCTCCCTTTGTTTTACTGACTGAATGCCGTGGAACCTCTGATAAGGGACCCTCAGATAGGGACGACCTCTCTACAAAGGACACTTGTTTCAACCCCATGCTAATACTTTAGTGTGTTATTTGACCTCCGAGATAGGGACGCCCTCTCTACAAAGGACACTTGTTTCAACCCCATGCTAATACTTTAAAGTGTTGAGATAGGGACGCTCTCTCTACAAGGGACAAAATCGCTGGCTCCATAGTGCCGCCTTTTTATAGTCTCAGGTAGATTTCTATAGTCTCCATATTTGGTCATGTGAGTGTTGTAGGAGACAATGGGGGGACACAGAGTGTCTAGTAGCCGCACAATGCGTCACCTTGTCTCCTCCACACAGCACCGGAGTATGGCAGTTGACTGTTGTGGGAGCATGCTGTGTATATATATATGTATGTAGTGAGGTAGTGTGTTGCTTAGCTCCAATCTTAAACCTCCCCCACCCTCTATCTCACTCCTTCCCTAAAGCCAACGTATGTACAACACAGTGCAACTTTGCGATGTAAAAATTCTCATAAAACTTGCAATGTACACATGAAAAAACATGTTTATAAACTCTGAAACTTACGCAGTACACATGATGGGTCTATGCACCATATTATTACCATCCATGCATTGAAGTATCATCAGATTTGTAAGAAATTGAATCATATTATCACCCCTTGAAGCACTGTAAATCAACCACGGCATCTAATTTTTGACCGATATTCATGAATTGCCTATTCTTCCACGCTCACTCCCTCCTCCTCCCTCCATCCTCCCTCCCTCCCTCTCCTCCCTACCCTCCCCCCTCCCTCCCTCCCTCCCTCCCCCCAGTTGCAAATGCTGGGCTACGACATCTCGTGGGCAGCCTTCAATGTTGTGGAGGTGATGAGTTCAACCAAGTTCACAGTCAAGGTATATACATATGTCCCATTCCACAATGCCATACTTCCAGCCCTCCCTCCCCTCCCCCCTCGCTCCCCTTCCTTCTCCCCCTCCTCCTCCCTCCTCCTCCTCCTCCTCCTCCTCCTCCCCCCAGCGAACAGGCTACCTTGCGGCCTCCCAGTCCTTCCACGAAGGTCTAGACGTCGTCATGCTGACAACCAACATGATCAGGAAGGACATCTCCTCGTCCAATCTCTACGACTCCAGTCTGGCGCTCAGCGGTCTGGGTTGTTTCATGACGCCAGATCTTGCCCGCGACCTCGCAAACGACGTGCTCACCCTCACAGCCTCCAGCAGACCTTACCTCAGGAAAAAGGCCATTATTATCATGTACAAAGTCTTCCTCAAGGTGATACACAGCTATTTGTAACCCCCCGTACTCGCCAGTAGCACCTGCGTAGCCCCTGGCTTCTACCAGCTAGGGTCTTGTTCTCTTTCTTTACGAGTCTCAGCACATTCAATAGATACGATACAGCTGCCATTAGTGCTAGACTGGCCCCACGTGGGCTCTCTATGCTACTTATGCGATTTTATTTATATATAGAGTACGCATGCGTATTATAGTGTCTCGGTCTTTACATATTGAAGTGCTACTGTGTGTATAGGAGCACAATTTTGATGGAATATGTATTTATGCAAAGCAGCTTCTCCCTTGCAGGCCTTCATTAGAAATTGATCCAAGGGGGCATTAAATAGTGCATTAATCAGTAAGAGGAGGGCAGAACCCCTGTGTTTGTATGCATTAAAGCAACTCTAATGGGGCGAGAGGAGAGTTATCAAGGGGGTTAGGTGTCCCCCCTTCCCCCAAATGTCCCCCTGCCTTGATTTGGCGAGTGAAGCGAGCCTACGTATACACGTAGTTGTGAATGAACCAACCAAACTCACCTCTCTCAGTTTTTCAGCTCAGTTTGGATCATGGCGAGTACCTGTTGTTTAGACCCATCGAGGCATTAAGAGCTCTTTAGCATGAGTTTGGGAAGGTTTGGGCCACAATAAGCCTCCCCCCCCCCCATACATTCGCTTACCAAAACTGTGTTGTGTTCATCCACACCATACTGTAGGGAGAGAGATAATTAACCCTCGGCACGCATGCGCAGCGAGGGTTACAGTAGTTGGTCTGTGTTACGAAATGAATGTTTTTACTTTCAGTTTCCAGATGCTCTGCGACCAGCATTCCAGAGACTAAAGGACCGGCTGGAGGACCCTGACAGTGGTCTGTCACTGTAGTAGCTGGATACAATAGTGGTCTGTGGTCTGACAGTGGTCTGTCACTGTAGTAGCTGGATACAATAGTGGTCTGTGGTCTGACAGTGGTCTGTCACTGTAGTAGCTGGATACACTACAAGAACGTCTTTGTGGGTAGAGTAGGATAGATGTATATAGGGTAGGGGTAGAGCATATATGTAGAGTAGGGTAGAGAGGCAGGGAAGGGTACAGCGATGAGTTGTAGAATACAGACAGGGGAAGAGTATAGTAGGGTAGTTATCGGTAACTGTAAGGTCAGGGTAGAGTAGGGTAGAGGTGTTGAGGCTCATATTGTAGGGGTTAGGATACTGGTTAGGGTAAAGAGAGAAGTAGGGTCAGTTTTAGGATACTTGTTCGGTACAGTAGGATAGGGTGAGATAGGGGCCGTGATGGGTTTTCGGTAATTTGGGTGAAGTTTTGTGAATCAATTTCTGCCAAGAATTTAGTGACAAACCTGCTACATGTGATGACTGCCAAATTCCGCCAAAATTTTGTTTCTACCGGAAATCAATGGCTACATACACCCTCGCCACCGTTTTACAAAAGTACTATATACTGCTCTACTGATGGCCATTGATTTCCGCTAGAAACACAATTTTGGCGGAATATGGCAGTCATCACGTGTAGCAGGTTTAGTCACAAACTTTCAAGAATCCCGTAAAATGAGAACTTTTGCCAAAAAAGGATTCATAAACGGGGGGGGTTGCTAGCATTTATGTCACACTGTAAGTGTGTGTGTAGTTTGGGAAAAATAGTTGCACGATTTCATAATGTTAAACATTGTAGGACTAAGTTTTGTTCATCCGCACGCAGAAAAAATCTAAGAAAATGCAGGAAAAACATGGGAGCAGATAGAAAAACGTGCGCAAACCAAGAAAAACGAGCGAATGTGTATAAAACATTACCTATACGTACAATCCTGAGGAACATTCTTCCCATCATAGCCACTCTTGGATACGTGTGTGTGTGTGTGTGTTGTTGTGTAGGTGTGCAGTGTGCAGCAGTGAGAGTGTGTGATCTGTGAACTTGTGTGTGTTGTTGTGTAGGTGTGCAGTGTGCAGCAGTGAGTGTGTGTGATCTGTGAACTTGTGTGTGTTGTTGTGTATGTGTGCAGTGTGCAGCAGTGAGTGTGTGATCTGTGAACTTGTGTGTGTTGTTGTGTAGGTGTGCAGTGTGCAGCAGTGAGTGTGATCTGTGAACTTGTGTGTGTTGTTGTGTAGGTGTGCAGTGTGCAGCAGTGAGTGTGATCTGTGAACTGGCTCGCAAGAACCCCAAGAACTATCTCTCCCTTGCGCCCACCTTCTTCAAACTGATGACCTCCTCCACCAACAACTGGATGCTCATCAAGATCATCAAACTGGTCAGTCCTGATCATATAACTGGTCAGTCCTGATCATCAAACTGGTCAATCCTGATCATCAAACTGGCCAGTCGTGATACATTAACTGGTCAGTCCTGATAAATTAACTGGTCAGTCCTGTTGCTTAACATCTGGGCAGTGAACCGGGTCAGTTCTGATCATCAAATTGGTGAGTCCTGGCCTTTAACCGGTCAATCCACCCTACCCAACTCCACCACCCCAGCTACCCAACAATAACCCTGAGATATACACAATTCAACTTTCCAAAGTTGGAAGCAAGTATGGGTAATACGATAGACAGTGCAACTTACAGTGTGCAACATCACAGCATGGACAGTTACATGGACACATCATACCCTGAACTTGCATGCTACATACTTTGTCTCACATACATCACATGGTCTATTGTTACATGTGACACAAAGTTGCACCATGTATAATGGCCTTGATGGACACCTTGAGCCCCTCTCTCTCCACCTTCTCTCTTCCTCCAGTTTGGTGCTCTGACACCCCTGGAGCCGAGACTGAGCAAGAAACTAATGGAGCCTCTCATCTCCCTCATCCACTCAACCACCGCCATGTCACTCCTCTACGAGTGCATCTCTACCGTCATCGCCGGCGTGCCTAACCACACTGCCTCCATTCAGGTAACCCACGACATCACCATGATGATGTC
Organism: Geodia barretti; assembly: GCA_030341885.1. NCBI lineage: Eukaryota > Metazoa > Porifera > Demospongiae > Tetractinellida > Geodiidae > Geodia > Geodia barretti. The sequence continues at coordinate 23,451 of CASHTH010002035.1, forward strand.
ATAGTGGATGATGTCATGATTATGTCGTCTCTGTGTAACAGCTGTGTGTGTCAAAGCTGAGGCTGTATATCGAGGACGCAGACCAAAACCTGAAGTATCTGGGGCTCTTGTCTTTGTCAGATTCTCGGCAGTGGCTAGCGCAGGCGTGTCTGGCCTCACGAAGTCAGTGAGAGAGAGAAGAGGGGGGAGGAGGGAGAGAATGGAGTGCTTGGTGGCATAGGGAGAGAAGCGGGTATCTCTTGGAGCGAGGTACTCAACTCCTACTCGCCTCACCACGTCCCGTGGCTTCCGATCTCCTCCCCTTCCTTCCCTTTTTTTTGGTTCTACTCGGCTCACTCATCCTTTATTGGTCGGTGGGCGCCTCCTTTTCCACCCCTTTCTTTTTTTCTTTTTCTCTCCCCCTTGCTTTTTTCTTCTTTCTCTCCTTTTCCTTTTTTTGTTTTCTATTTTTTTCTCTCTTTCTCTCCATTTCTTTTTTTTGTTTCATCTCTTCTGCTCCTCTCTTTCTTTTCTTCTTTCTCTCCTCTTTCTTTTTTTCTTCTATCTCTCTCCTCCTTTCCTTTCCCTTTTTTTTTTCTGCTGTCCTCTCCCTCTTTGTCTCGCCCTCTCCGTCCTCTTCTTCTTCCCCCTTTGCTTTAACCGCTCTAGCCACTCTTTCCTGTCACCGCGACCCCCACCCTGCTACAGTGACTCACAAGCAAAAGTGGGTTCTCCCCTCGATCAGAGCGGCGCATTCGTCCCGCTGGCTCACGATTTTGTAGTTTGTCCCGTAAGAAAACCTGTATGGAATAGATTACTACAAAGACAACGCCCCCCCCCCTTTGTTGCTGAGCTAGTGAGCAATACTTTTTTGGGCGACTCAATTTAGAGAGAAATAAAAAATATAATCATTCAACAAACCTTATCTTCCCGTCCTCACCCCCTTCTTCTAGGATCGTTCTACTCTCGCCCGTCGGTGTTACCCACCACGTCGACTGCCAGTCAGTATTTCTTTTCTTCGCTGTTTTGCAGCGTACTGTCTCAGTTGCCTCCCTGGCACTCTATTGTCTCTTGCCTGAGTTTCTAACAAAGCAGCTTTGCGCTCTTTTCCTCCGAGGTTTCCATTTCCCAAGTCACCTACGCGTATTTTTCTTGTGTTGGCTTCCTCTCACGTCGGAGATACTTACTTCTGACCCAGTCATTTCCCTTTCCCCTTCCCCAATTGAACTCGTACCTGTCGGCTGGCGCGTCGTGGTTCCCCCTAGTTTTGTGACTACGGGATCCACGTCGGTCGTTTTTTTTTAAATTATGTTTTTGCGGGTCTCCCGCTTTCTCCCCTGGGCGCTTGCTGGAGGCGGCTGATGTGCTACTTTTAGATGGTCAATTCCTTGTCATCGGTAGTCTTCTGGATCTGGAGAGGATGGCATTGGTTTAGGTGCTCCCCGGCACGGTGTGAGTTCGCCGCACGCTTTCCTTCGCCGTTGCTTGAGTACGGGTTGGGTGGTGTCGAGTACTTCGATCGCGCCCTTTTTCGTGTGTGAACCTAGCTGTTCTTCTCCTCCCGACTTGGCGCATAAAGATGTCTCGGCTTCCTCCTCGCGTCTGCTTTCACTTATCTCCTCTCTTTGTTGGCGTCTCCTGCTGAGCAGTCTCGTCCCTCTCTCCCGTTCTGGCTCGCTTCTCATCCACAACTTCCTTCCTCTTCCCTTCTCTAGCCCCCTGCGCCTCCCGTCTTGTCGCCGCTCACGAGCTCCATCACCTCCTCCTACACCCTCTCATCATCGCCTCGGCTAGATCATAGGTCCCCTCTGAGACACTTCCTCTTTCTGCGGGCGTCTCGTCCTGAGCTCGTCTCCTGCTCTCCCTCTCTTTTGTTTCCTCTCTTGTCTCTCGTCCCTCTCCTCCCTCCCTCTCCCAGTCAGAGAGCACCAGTTATAGTATAGTCCCTCTCCCCCCTCTCCTCTCTCCCTCTCCCATTGGGGATGAGTCGGAGATAGCCCCCCCTCCTCTCTCTCCCTCTCTCCTCTCTCCCTCCATCTGTTACATACTTGACTCATCATTGGTGATGAGTCAAACAGTATGTACACACCAGTTGGTATCCTTTCTCTCTTTCCATCCCTAATTTCCTCCATTTCTCTCTCTTCACCTCTTTCCCTGGAAGCCCCACAATCCCATTATCTCACTACCTTACTGTCAATCTCCACAGACTATAGAGATGAGGTGTTGTCCAAGATCGTCTACATGTGCAGTCAGAACAACTACCAATATGTCACCAACTTTGAATGGTCAGCACCTTTACTCCTTCCCTCTGAACAGTCAATGGATGGGATTATGCATTTGCAACAAACCTACACAATTGAACCTTGCATTACACACAAGATTCCCTAGTAATCCTGCTTGTTTCAAGTTCAGTTTTGGGGTTTAACCAGGAAGCAATTAAAGGAGGGGAAGGAGGAAGTGACTTGCCACACAAAAGATGCATGTGTGACACCTATTTCAGTACAGCATTTTCGAGTGTGCCGTTGCAATATTTGAGCTTCATTTACTGTACAGCGAAATGTCCGAAAAAGTGACCCTCCGAAAAAAAGAACACTTCTCTATAAGGACACTTGGTTCTGCCCCATACTAATACATAGGGACAACTCTCTATAAAGGTCACTTGGTTCTGCCCCATACTAATACATAGGGACACCTCTCTATAAGGGACACTTGGTTCTGCCCCATACTAATACATAGGGACACCTCTCTATAAGGGACACTTGGTTCTGCCCCATACTAATACATAGGGACACCTCTCTATAAGGGACACTTGGTTCTGCCCCATACTAATACATAGGGACACCTCTCTATAAGGGACACTTGGTTCTGCCCCATACTAATACCATTAATGTATTATACTATAATATACTACCTCAGAATAAAGGACACCTCTGGATATAGGACACTCTCAATGTCCCAAAAGTGTCCTTTGTTCAGATGCATACGCTGAATCTCTGACTACAGGTATATCACGGTGCTGGTAGAGATGACGAGGTTTGAGGGGACTCGTCAAGGCCATCTCATAGCTGGACAAATGTTGGATGTGACGATTAGAGTTCGCGATGTCAGGCCTTTCGCTGTGAAACAAATGGTACGTACTCTTTAATCTATTGCCAATTTTACTGAGGTGTCCTTATGTATTTCAGAGGTTAAAGTTCATGCTAAAACTTCTTGGCGAAAATAGTGTGTCCTAAACTAGAAAGGTGTCCTCATTTGAGGGGTGACATACTGTATATACACACATAATGCTTTCAAGTTTGGACAACTTTTCAGTAGTCATTAGTTACTCCACAAAGGTAGCAATATCTAAAGTAGCCACCATTCATCTCTGCAAAGTGAAAAAATTTGATTCAGTTGAAATTCAGGCCTGAACCATTTGTAACCCGGGACGTCCCATCCACCTACAGGCCACCATCCTTGAGAACACTCATCTCTTCTCTGGGAGTACCCACGAGAACGGGATCTGCGAGGTGCTCTACGCGGCGGCCTGGATCACGGGAGAGTTCAGCAGTTTCCTGCCAGACGCCCGGGGAACCATCGATGCCCTCCTGAACCCCAAGATCACCGCCCTCCCCGCACACATCCAAGCCGTGTTTGTGCAGAACATCGT
>CASHTH010002036.1:0-28284 GCA_030341885.1 Geodia barretti
ACATTGTATTTGACAGGTTTGCAACTCTGATAAGGTTATTTTGGACTTAGCTAACTATTGGTTTTAGGTATACCCGACTTCAAGGCACCCTCAATCACATACAAGGAAAAGGATAAATATTTCACAGCACTATAATTATACTGGAACTAGGAGATATGTTTGATGGAGGAGGAGTTCAATTGATCACTACATTATTCAATTGATCACTACATTACTCAAGTGGACAACGGCACACAGTTGGAAACTCCAGGCCCCACTTACAGTTTTGACATCATGTACAATACTACACTGTCAGTGAACATCTCAGCACACAACTGTGCAGGATACAGTGATCCATTTTTACTACTTGACATTTATTATCATCAAGGTAGATTTTAACTTGTTTGTTGCTTGTTTTTTTGAGTAATTTTGCAGTCACAGACTTCATGACAGACACTATGGAGGAGATTCTTAATGTAACACCTGGGCTGGAGAACAGCATGCCTAGAATGACACCAAGGCTGGAGAAGGACATGTCACCTAAGGCTAACGGTGGTCCTTCTGTGCCTTCACATACCAAGAAAAGGAGACACATTTCACAACAGTACTAGAGCTACAAGTGGAAAAATCTTTTCTTCAAAATGAAAGTGGGATATAGGGATGACTTGAAGCACCAAAGAGGAAGAAACGAGGGGTCATTACACAGCAAAGTTGCACAAAGCTACATGACACCATCCCTATATCTTTGTCTCATATTAAACTTTGCTTATGAACAATAAAACAAAGATATAGAGATGGTGTCATGTGGCTTTGTGCATATTTGGTGTGTAATGACCCCTTGTTTCTTCCTTTTTGGTGCTTCAAGTCATCCCTATATCCCACTTTCATTTTGAAGAAATGATTTTTCCACTTGTTTCCACTATTTTTAACAGCTTATGACAACACAGCATTTTCAGTCACTCTGATGTTCATGGCTATGTTGTAGAGATAACTGCTGAAAGCAGAAGCTAATGGACTGAAGCAGGGTGTATGCGTAGTGTCTCCAACAAGGACGCGATTAGGTTGTGGCACATATGGTGGTGGTTTCATTGGTTTCATTGGGCAGGCTTCAGAAATCAGACTACAATGATAGCTATAACCAGGGGGACAAAGAATGAAGGCGCCAGGCAAGGCACGCGTAACACGCGCAATTGCCAAGTTGCTCCTCGTGCAAATCAACAGCAAAACGCAAGCTAGCCATTGTACACTGACTTACAGAAGGCATTGGAGGATGAGAGTAGTTTTCTCTGAAGGCATCCAATCCTGGCTCGTTCGTGGACCAGGTTATTACGGGACAAAATGCGCGCGCACCGCATTGGAAACGCCCTCCTCGGCGCATGCGGGCTCACTGATGCTGAGTTAGCAGCAAATGGCGTTGTTCAGTGACTACCGAGGAAGAGCTCAACGATCTACCGTAGTGACTTGCGGCACGATCGCTTGATGTGCGTGCACACCTCCGGCAAATTCGGAGACGTTCTGCGAAAAAATTGCTTCCGGTAAGGAGCTAGCGGGTCTGAAGATGAATGAAGAATATGATGATGACATGAAAATCGTGAAATCGCGTATGGGCGAATTCTCGCGTGGACGACTGAAGGTGCGTATGAGGTCTTGGGGGGGCATGTATAGGTAGATATAGGCCCGTAGACTATTGCTAGTATGTTTTGAAGGCCTAGGGAGTGATTCTCACCGAGTTTTTAGTCGTTTTGTACGTAGATCACGTGAGATTTCACCCGTGTCGTCCCTATATAGAGAGTCTACCGACTCTCTGATATAGGAGATATGTTTGATGGAGGAGGAGTTCCAATTGATCACTACATTATTCAAGTGGACAACGGCACACAGTTGCAGTGGAAACTCCAGGCCCCACTTACAGTTTTGACATCATGTACAATACTACACGACCTTCAGATTTCGTCGCTCAAAACTTAGTCTTATAGTATGAAGAACCAACCGCCAAGTGCAATATCATTCATGCTGTTTTTAGATTGTGCATATAGCTACCTATATACAGGGTCTTCTCTAGTTTAAGTGTGGCCAGTTTAGTTGACTAGTAAATCTTCATGCATTGCTCTGCCTAGTTTTATGGTTGTATGGTCAGTGGCTACTTTGTAAAGACTACATTTCTTTACTGGTACACTTATCTGCGGTCCAAAGATCATGCTGCTGTGTTCGTTTGCCAAACACCACATCGAAAGTTTCTGGTTGACTAACAGAAAACAGTAAATTGAGCCAAATCCACAGTTATTACTGAAACTTCTAGTGCATGCATCAAGTGGGCCCTAACAACACTCTGGGCATTTCTGTTCTGTACACAGACATTACTGGCAGACTATACAGTGTAGTGAAAGTCCCATCACGAGTCTAGCAGGAAAGGGTTTATGTACTGATGAGGTAGCGTAAACAAGGCCGCCCCTGGATAAACAACTTTGCGCGGAAACACAATCATTCTCACCATTTCAGAAAAACAGTTGTTGCGGAAATCCATTTACAGTGCTATGGTAAACTCACCAGTGATGTAAGCAGTGCTAACGACCTCAGATAGCTGGTTGAAACCAATCTGCCCACAGAGAGAGGACACATCTGACCACCTCACACACTCCTTTCTCTCATACCACTGAAACACCACCTCTGCCAGTTTGGCACTGTCAACACTCAACTCCCCGTCAATATGGAAAACAATGTTTTTCTTATTAGATTATTACTACACCATGTAGAAAAAACCATATGATGCCATGTTCACAATCAAGTTAAAGCAGACAAGTCAACTCCACTCAGGATAGCTCTTTCTGGAACTGCCCTTGGTGTGATTTGAAGCTACGGCACTGCATTCTAGGCGAGTGTTCTAACAACTGATGTAGTGGTGCTCTGTTGGTGTGGACATTATAAGCTCACACCCACCCTGTCCAGAGTCTCCCTCTCCAGTCCAGCAGCCTCACCCAGAGCACGCCAACACGACTGTACAGTCCTCAGTTGGAGCAGGATTAAGTGAACACTGATATCTTTGTCTGATAGTGAATGAAAGTACATATACAGCTATTCACTTGCTAATGTAAAGCTCAACAGTCATATCAGTGTCTCAAGTAAAAAGTTCAGTTTCGAATTTTAGCACTTTCATGTAAATTTTAATTTACCTGATTTATGCTAAACGTTCAACTTGTTTGTGAACCCTTTCGTTGATGGGCACTTTTAGTTATATCATTATGACACAAATTTGTCACCTTCAATTTTTACGCATCAGAAATTTGTCACCCCTGTAGTATGGACAGTATTACAAAGTCACAAATTGTGAATCCGACTTCCAAAGTTGAGGAGGTGGTGCAGTGGCCTGTGTCGATGACGGTGCTGTATTGACCTGTAGCTACAGTCTCACTGTAAATATTTCTGGTAGTTGTAGCTAACCTGAATTGCACAGAACATTTTTGTGAGTGACAACCAAGTGTAGAGATCAATTAAAACATCAGAGGGTGGTAATAGGGCCCTCCATTCAAAAGAAGGGCGTTCGGACAACTGGGTGGGATCACTTTGCTTGGTGATTTAGCTACATACATAGAGTAGGGGACCTGACCCTCTCTAGAGATGAGATGGTCAAGGAATTTTGTTGTAGACTGCGGTTTAAGTGTTATATTTACAGTTTGGGTGTTAAAGAAGAGAATGCACACATGCAGGCCAATGTAAGTAGACTCAGTAGCGAACTTGTAGTCCAGCTACAAAAACTAAAATTACGTAGTTAAACACCACACATGTCGAGTCTATCTCATTAGAGACCATCTCCCATTATCGTGAGAGACCTGAACCTTCTGCTGTCAAGAGAAAAGGTATTAGCTGCTTGTTGTACATCCATGTGTCGATCATGCAATCCGAAACAAGGCAAAGAACATACTTTGTGCTAACCGGAATGGAACAATTTGGTGGGTTCATGACAATAATTATGTAGCCTACAGTATGTACAAGTAACTATGAAACAGGACACCTTTCTCTTTTATATAGCGTGATAGTAGTTACAAGAGGAAAAGCATTCGCTACTCGTGGTACATCCATGTGTTGTGCAATCAGAAATGGAAAATACTTTGTGCTAAATGAAATGGAATAAGTCCAGCCTTGTGAAAGTCACAAGGGAAAACAATGCTGTAATGTGACAACATGTTTGCTATAAGTAGCATTTCCGCCTGTTTTCCTGGTGGACTTATAATTGAGTATCCACACTGTCAACAGTCTCATACACAGACACTGGAGCTGGTGTTTGTGTCTTGTGTGAGTGTCCCTCATTTGACAGTATCCTCATCTCATACAGTGGGTTGTTCTCCATGTTGTAGTCTGGCTCCAGTCTATCACCAGCTGAGCCTTGAACATGGACACCATAAGCAGAGTTCTCCACCACATCACACTTCCCCTGGTGTCAAGAGGAAACATATTAGCTAGCTACTCGTGGTACATCCATGTGTTGTGCAATCCGAAATGGAAAATACTTCGTGCTAAATGGAATGGAATGATTTGGTAGCCTGCAGTACAAGTCAATACAATAGACAACTACAGCAAATCTCTAGACCTTTTCCCTCTTTAGGGGGATGGTCTAGGGCTACGACTACCCACATACTGGGATGTAGGAGTATTCTGCAGGTGCCGGGGTTCCAGTATTGCTGTGGTAGTCAATCCTAGTGTTACTCCCACTGTCAACCATTCTGCAAAAAGTCATTTGTTCTTACGTTAACTATATAGCAGTGGTTTCAGCTTTACCTTATTTTAGTAGCAATGGAGAGAATTTGTTTTGATCCTATACATACATAGACAAGTTGTGAATCAATACCCTGTGAATTTAATGAAACTAACTGTGTTTTATACACCTTTGTATGAGGTGTGCAGAAATTCCTATTACAAGCAGTACGACAATTAGCATAATGATCCCAACTACAAGCAAAACTACCAGCCAGTGCTCATAAAGGCCAGCATTAGGCGTTTCTGTCGTAGTAGGAATCGTAGAAGGCATATCCTCTGTAAAAACAAATTGCAAAACAAAAAGGAGTTGGTGAAATAGATCAAACTTCACCTCGTTTACATTGTATCTCAAGTGGAAAGAGATCACTATATCCTGCACAGTTGTGGGCTGAGATGTTCACTGACAGTGTAGTATTGTACATGATGTCAAAACTGTAAGTGGGGCCTGGAGTTTCAAACTGTGTGCCATTGTCCACTTGAATAATGTAGTGATCAATTGGAACTCCTCCTCCATCAAACATATCTCCAAGCTCGAGCACTGCTGTGTTATTCTCTGGGCATATTATTATCACTAACGTATTTTTCCAGCGAGGGAGATCTGTGAAAGAAGCATACGCAATAGCTATAACAGTCACCTTTATCTCATTACCTGCAAAGTAGAGGATTGAAGAGGAAACCAGTGGGTATCCACCTCTGTAGGTCACACATGTGATGTTTGTCCCATTCTCTATGCCACTAGTGATCACAGTCAGAATAGTTGTCACACTGATAAACTTCTCTGTCTCAATATCCACACTGAAATTGGTAGCTTGTGTGTAGAAACTGTCATATTTCTTCATGGATTCATTACTGGTAAATGCTGGTACATACGGGATTCCTCGGTTTCTGTTTTCAGCAAACCATGTCATTGAGGTTACATTACTGTCATGACAAGTGTAAGTGACGTTGACGTTGGGACAGAAATAACCAGTTGGTGGCTCCAGAGTTGGCTGTCCATGATTGCCTGGACAGTGAATAAGTTCAAAAATTCCAAGGACATGGGAAAACACTAACCTAGCTATATAGCAACACTAACCTATCAATACCACGTACAAAATAAAGCTGCAAAAACAAAGCACACGCATCATGTATATACAAAAACGTATAGAAAAACTACAAGCACTGAAAGATAATTTTGCACAGTGTTTCTTATACTCATTGGTGAGCTATGCGCAGAGGCAGGTGGTCTACGTCCGCGCGTGCGCATAACGCGAAGAGGTTTACATACCCGACTCGATGACGTCACGAATGAGGAGTGCGACACGATGACGTCACAAGCACGGGTAATGTCTAAGTTCACAATTGTGCGAGTTTTTGATGACGTTTCAAGTGTGTAAATTTACAACATTTTTGGGTCAAGGTTCCAGACGATTGTGCGTGGGCGTATGTTTCAGATATTTTTTTCAATAGCACAGCTAAAACGCTCGTGATTTATAGTGAATTTAGGTATATTTCTCGGATTTTTCCTACCTTGTTTTCCGATGCTATTCAGCCTATTGTTGATTCCCTAAACAGTGTTGCATCCCCTACTGCGATTGCTATGGACTGTTCTGACAGTGATGATGCCCTCTTAACAGCTGTGCATAAGCTAGAAACAATAGCCAGTCAAACTGGTTTCACTATCCATGATGTGCTATATGATGGTGACTGTATGTTCAGTGCTGTTGTATACCAGCCAAAACTCATTAGCATATTCATATTCCTCCTCCATACATTCTGTATGGGAGAGAAAACTCGTGCGCGACACCCAGGAGCGAACGGTCCGTCTCCATTATGCGTAGTGGCCTGCTTCGGTACGCTAATTTTGCGCTATATAGGGCGTGACCGGGTGGCAAAGGTCAACGTGAAAACGTAATACTCAAAACTTGGCCACTCCTATTTTTCGGGATGCGCCTGCGCGGTCAAGTCTCTCCACATCGTATGCATGCGCAGCGAGCTATATAGAAATTCCCTGCGCATGCAGTGACGCGGAGCGTCGGTCGAACGCGGGACAATAAGGCTCTGCATGCTGCGGGACAGCGGGACGCCACTGATTTTTGCGGAATAGTCCCGCGGAATGTGGGACGGTTGGCAAGTATGTACATTATCATAGTCATAATCATTCTCATGGTACTAGTAGAACTATTGTCATTTCAGTCATGCGCACTACACACACATAATTATAATACTCTGATACTGAGCATGTGCACAAGTAATAAGTGTTGGCTCCACGACTGAGAAACGGTGAACGTCTCTACACATGTATCATACTTGACTCACGTACTACGTAGCATAGAGAAACAACTGTCAGAGTGTACCTCTAAATTATTGTCCTACAGATAGTTAAGAGAATGATGATGACTGGAGGTGTCTCTCAAGGCTCTATGTCCCAGACCAGGTACATTGTAATCAATGTTCGGGATGTCCAGGTTTAGTCGATACTCTGGACGTATTGACACATGTGTTACACATCTATCTATCCCCGACACTAGGAACTAGACTACAGTCAGCTGCTGCTCTGTCAGACAGCGAATCAGGACAGAAACATTCAGGATAAGGACAGAAACGTTCAGGACGTCCAGGTTTAGTGGATACTATAGACGTATTGACACATGTGTTACACATCTATCTATCCCCAAATCTAGGATCTAGACTGCAGTCAGTTGCTGCTCTGTCACAGTGTGAATCAGGACAGAAGCCTTCAGGACAAGGACAGAAATGTTCAGGCTCAGCACATGGTGTGGGAGGTATAAATGCACAATCATTTTTTCACCTTTAGTTTTCCCTACTCTCTTTCAGGGTCAAGTTCTTGCTTATGCCAGCACCCTACAGCGTATAAGTGGATGGAATGTTAAACCTGCAACTCCTGGTTCTGTTGTATTTGCGTGTCGGTGAAGCCTAGCCAGGCGTCACAACCTTACTTTCCACTCATTTTGCAATTAATTAAGTTTGTGACGCATGCGCTTATGGGCGTTTAACTTCCCGTAGTCGGAAAATAGAGGGCGTGACCCCCGCGCTTGGCTCTGTCGTGAGCAGCTTCTGCGGAATTTTCACGAAACGAAGATATAGCGTGTCTATAGAGGAAGGGTAGCTTTACATGTGCAGTGGCCTTGGCCTCTCTTCCGTCCTCTCTCAAAGTGTTAGTGGCGAGCGTCCGGAAATTGGTAACTTTTCCCGATCTCTGGGGTTATCGGACGTTCACTTCGATCGTTCATAAAATCGTTTTTGCTTATGGCAGAACCAAGATTTCTCGTACACCTAGCCCACGCGTACCTGTCTATATATTGGTATTATCAGTGTATGTCTAGCTTATTTCATAGTCTTACAAACGCGTCCGAAAATTGATGGTGGTCGATAATTGATCGCTGACTCGATATTGTCCGGAGCTAAACTACACAGTAGTCTCAGAATGTGCCGTATGATGCATTTTCTCTTATGTGGAGTATTTCAGAACTTATTTATTCCATCTTGGTACGTTAATAACTCGCTCCATTGGGTACGCTCCATATGTAATTGTTTTCACGTTGCGCGTGGCGGCAGAAAACGTGGTAGCTAACAGACAGACAGACAGACTGACAAACAGACAGTAACGATAACCTTCGCTGCCGCGCCAATGGTGCAAACCCTCGGCGCACCACGCATGAGCGGTATCGCTAATTGTGGGCCCCCACCCTCACCGAATAATTGCGTACCCCATATATAGGTTACTCTCCTTCAGTGGAGGTCACAACGAAGAAGAATAAGAAGTCATGGACCCATTTATGGAAGGAACACTGTGAAATGTATAATATACGTAGTTTGAGCAAGAGTCCGTGAAGTAATCGCGTGATCTTACGCTGAGTTTCACGCTTCGTGAATTTTCTCTTTCTCATGGCAACGCGCGTTTTCAACACATCGAGTAATAATCGTAGTAAATTTGGCATATACTATCGAACCTATAGCTTTTGCTAGCTATGGCAGGTTGGAACAACGTCAATAATCGGTGAGTCATTGACCAACGTGTATTATAAGGAAGGCAACACCGGTCATAGCTCAGGTTGAACAGTAGCTAGGCTAGCAATACCTTTTGTTCCCTTTATGCAGTTGGCTGTTTTGTTGCTCGTGGAGAGTCCAGCTTCTAGCAGTTCTATGGTGTATGTGTTGCTTCAACATTGCTCAAGCAGTACACCTCACAGCCCTTGGAATTTATTCCACGAATGCTACGGTTACATTGTGTCGGAATTACAATTTCACCATTGTCTTCGAATGTAAAGCGTCCAGCCCGACATATTTACAGTGGTCAAGCTCACAACTGATGGAATCCAAGAGTTTCTTGGCTGCCAATGAAAACGGATCTTTCAAGTTGGACGGAGAATTCATGTTTTACCTTATTAGTGTAATACCTTCAAATAATGGAAATCGATATTTTATATCCCAACTTCAAGTCCCTACAACTTATTTCATTGACAATGATATAAACCACACAACAGTGACCTGCAAAACATCAGACGACGCTGACGGCCAGACATGGGCAATAAAATTCTCTGGTAAACATTATTTGATGGGGATATGATGTGTAATAACCACTTCAGAATTTGTAAGTCTAGAATGTGCTTCTATAATGTCCATTGTGTTTAGCTTTGTGTACTATATATTATAGCTACACGCATTCCGTGGCAATGCCCAAGCTTCAGTAGTTTCATCATACCTCTGACAGCAGACGTCACACTCATCACTCATCTGTTTTTGTTGTGGTTTTGCAAAAAAATTTCATGTACTTAATTATGATCTCTCCTGTTGTCGCTGAAGTGGCCTCCTTGATACTGAGGTGTGATGGTGTTTCCCCACTTAGGGGTCAGGGTACCCTCTCTTTTTAATCATAAAAGCTACCATCCTTAGTTACATCTGTTTCTTTCATGAGCAGTTAATGTCGGTAAACAGGACTTTGGTTTGGGGGGAGGATCTTGTCAGTTTGTAGCTACGGTGGTCATAAGACATGTAGCTATTCATGACCAGTGGAGACTAAGATTTTTGAAAGAGGTTATGAATGACTTTCTGTCTCAGTGTAGATGCAACAATAGGAAAATCATTGTACTTAGCTATGAACTCGTTTTCTTAGCAGTCCAAGTACTTTCTAACGTTGGATCTGAACTAAGGCTGTCTATTGTAATAGTGTAACACTTGGGCTGTTGAGCAAGAAATGATGGTTGCACCAGATAGGTATGTACCTTTCTTCCCCTACTTCTGACTCTTGCACTCTTTTCTTTAGTATCCGAACAATACAAACTCACCGAAGAAAGTTATCTGTGGCAGTGTTTACACAGTTAAGAATAAGTGTCTGGAATGTAGGGATGCCATAAAAGGCAAAGAGACAAGACAGGGATGACCTAGTATGTGACGCAGTATATTATAGTAGAATGGATAACGGTATATACATCTTCAAAATTGACCTTCTTGGTGAACATGTATATAAATCTTTAGCCACACAAACCCTATATTGTCACAAATTATGAGTGTGCTCCCTCGTATGAATGTGCAGGTATGACTGATTTCCTAAGCCCATGAGACAGATAATATACAAGTGGAAAAATCATTTCTTCAAAGGGGGATATAGGGATGGCTTGAAGCACCAAAAAGGAAGAAACAAGGGGTCATTACACACCGAATATGCATAGAGCCACATGACACCATCCCTATATCTTTGTTTCATATTAAACTTTGCTTATGAACAATAAAACAAAGATAGGGATGGTGTCATGTAGCTTTGCGCATCTTTGCTGTGTAACGACCCCTTGTTTCTTCCTTTTTGTGCTACAAGCCACCCTTCAATTTGAAGAAAAGATTTTCCCACTTGTTTCCACTATATTTAACAGCTTATGACAACACTGCACTTTATTAACCCTCGGCGCGCATGCGCAGCGAGGGTTACGGTAGTCGTTCTGTCTGTGTGCGTGTGTGTGTGTGTATCGACGCTTATTCTGGCACTACAGGCTACGAGGCGGCCCATTAGCGATACCAGCGGATTCAGAACTACGGGAGCCTGAAAAATAATTCCTGAAACGACTTCGTTCGAGAGATATGCCGTGAAAGCAAGCGAAAAAGCCAATATGCATAATCGCACTGGGCTAACCGCGACCTGAGCTGCTCGCTCTGTGTACCTTGGGGGCTCAGGAAGTCACAACCAATGGCATGTCATTCTATCTACTACTGTAGCTAGCCCGTGTCTGACTCTCCGCGGGCTACTAGCGGAAGACCACGAGTAAACGCAAATAGCCGGCCCAGCCCATCAATTAGCAGTATCGCGCATGCGTAGTTCGCCGAGGGTTTGCACTTAAGTGCTTTTCATTTTTAAAGTGACTCTGATGTTCATGGGTATATATTATGTTGCAGATAGGTTAGCTAACTCAAATCGTTGAAAGCTGTATATAGCTAATGGGCTGCTAGTGCCTGACGCAGGAGCTAGATACCATTATTCACCTCAGGTATTGTCTTCAACAAGGATGTAATTAGGTTATGGCACATGGTTGTGGTTTCATGGGCAGGCTTCGGTAATCAGGCACAATGAAGGCCCATTTGCGTACCCGCGTAACAGCAATGCCCGCGTAACACTGCGCTGATTGTGCCAAGTTGCTCATCGGTGAATTAGTGTACCAAGTTTCATTGTTGGAGGACCCACCACAAGGGCAGGGTTCAAAAAGTGAAGGGGGGGGGGGGCAACAAATAATTTTTGTACACAAAAGCAAATCAAAACAATAAACGAACTGCAAAGCTAGCAGCAGGCAGCATGAAAAGTGGCCTCAAAGAGTGAAGGTGCCAAAACACCCCCTGCCTCCCTATTATCTCCGCCCCTGCACCATAAGAAAGTTGTAGGCACAAACACCATGCATTTAACATAATTGTTAGAGGACCCACAATAAGCAAGTTATAGGCACAAACATCATTTGCTAGTTTTTATTGCCTGAGGCTGTTCGTTGTTGTTAATTTCTGTTTATAAACCCTTACCATGGTGAATCAGTGTACCAACTTTCATTGTCAGAGGACCCACCATAAGCAAGTTATAGGCACAAACACCATTTGATTGCCTGAGGCTGTTTGTTGTTGTTTACAAATGGTAAATATCTTTCGATGAACTCATTGACGACCGCGAGCGAGCCAACCTAGTCGTTCGTTCGAGCGGAATTTTCTAAAATTGGCGAGCGGGAGCGTGCTAAGCTAGTGGTCCGAACGGCACGATTTTTCCGACCGCGTACGTCGCGTAAGTGCGCATGCGCGGCTTCATAACGCGCTTCTTTTTTACCTGCGCATGCGTCAGGATCGCTTCTACACGCTTTTGCCGCGTGCAAGCGTGAAGACGCGATGAACGAGCGAGGTTTCAGCCACCAGCGGCGAGCGTGTATATACGGTAGGAGGAAATTACAGCACTCCGCCGAGCTTCGAGGACAAAGGGCTCCGCCCACACTACGCGCACGTTTACGTACCGCTAGCGCTAACGTACAGGCGCTTACGTATAGCTAGGCCCAGACTTCTTGTTTCTTTGTTCATACTGTTGAAACTAGAAAAAAAAGAATTTTGTAGTCGATAAACCTACATGTTTATGTAGATGATTATACGTGATCTTTACTACGGAGCGTCTCAGTCCCAGGTTGGCGACGGGATAGAGTCCAGAAGGCCGTGGTTCTGCTCTCCACTTTCTCTCTATTCGTTTGTCTATTCTGCACCTTTACTGGTGTGTGCATCAATAATAATAATAATAATAATAATAATAATATACTACGGGAAATCAAAGTACCTTGTGTAGACCAATCAGATGGCTCGATTTAAGTCAGCTACGTACTAAACCTAGTTAGCCCACTTGGTTTCTATTTATAATGTACGGCCTAGGGCTATTTTTTGTTGTTATTTGTTGTTTACATTAACAAACATTGTTTACAAACAAATAAAAGTGCTCTTGCCCGCCGGGTCATGGATTCCAATCTCTGTGCAAAGTGTAATTTTTGTATCTTACATGTCTTTTGAGATACGCTTGTCTAAAGTGAACAACAACAACAACAAGAATTTAGAAAACTGACTTGCTTCAATAAATCAATTACCAATTATGCGATTTAAGCCATTTCTTGGATACATGCTTTTTTAACAATAAGGATCAAACTGATATGTCCGAAGTTGAAACTGAAATTGAAACGTACAAATCTCAAATGTTTGGGCATAATGCAGGACAACCTGTGTCATTCTTATAATTATACAAAGTACTACCATACTTAGTAATAGCCATCCCCACATTATTGCAGATTCCAAGTAATATTGAAAGGGTTTCTCATCAGTTTGCATTACATGACCAATATAAAGGGATGTTGTTAGGAATGTATTCCTGTTTCGGTAGCTATAAGCGTCTTTATGTTCCCCTTCATTTTCATGAACTGACTGACATTCGCACATCCCCCTTCATTTCATTGTCCACTTGCAATATTATCCCCTGCACAGATGCAGTGGAAAGCCGACCGGAAATTATTAATGCAAATATGACATCAATAGACACTTTGTATGTTTCCTGGAACACAGGGAGCATTAGTGGAATTGTGAACATTGCCATCAAATTGAGAACTGCCAGTGAGATAGAAAATGCAGCTGTTGTTGATGGGAGTAGCACAGATATCCGCTTTCGATATGATAACTGTCTGTTTCATGGCAATGTGACTATTATTGTTGAGGTGTTTGATAACTGTCAGCGAAATTTCGCGTCTGAACCCTACTATATCTCTCTGACAACAACGGATGAGCTACCTTCATCAACTTTTGTAGGAGCTATCAATAATTATAGTTCGCTCTCGACTTCACGGATATCTACGCACCAGCCTTCGGCAGTTATTTACACATCTAGTCCAACTTTAACATCAACTCCATCATCTGATACTTCACAGAAAATAGGTAAAGCAGGAGATTTACACTGTGTTCACCATAACCACTGTTTTTTCTTCAGTTGTAGGTGGTGTCCTGAGTAATGTTCTTATTCTTATATTCACTTTTACTGTTGTAACGTGGTGTTATGCTTGTTAGCTGTATTACGTAACCACCTCTATCAGGAGTACTTTAGTGTATGTCTGATTCTAGAACATTCGTTGTGCATGTGATACCATTGTATTGTACACTAGGAGGTCGATGTATAATTATGTAGACTGTATTGCCTGAGAGAATCAGATTTTGTGTAGTGGACAAGTCAGTTCTTGGTTCGCGGCACTACACGTCTCTCGACTATATCGGACATGATTACATTATGCTCTTATTGCATGAAATTATAGTTCATAGCATACCAGCCATAGGTATAATAGATAGATAGATAGATAGAGAAATAAATAAAAACCACCACCACCATATTTACAAACCCCAAAATATCCACACAAAACACATACACAAATACACATGACATGACATGATAGTAGGACACTGGGTGCCCAGCCTTGAGAACCGGGACGGTGGGTCTTTTATGGCTAGCCAACTCTCCCCACACACCCAGCATCCAAACTCCACATCACAAACAATGACAGCCACACAGTGAGTAACTGTACGATAGTACAGTCACGACAACACATGTAGAGTACGATACATATAAATATAAATATATACACAAACACAGATGGTAGAAAAAAGAAATTGGTAGCATTGTAGAAAAATAGAAAAATAGAATCTAGCTTACTTACTGGACGTAAAAAACAAGGTAAAATGACTCACTTGTAGCAGTAAACACATGGTAGAAATAATATAGAATGACTTACTTGTAGCGGTAAAAACGTGGTAGAAAAAAAGAATCTGGAACAAAATGACTTACACGTGGTGCACTATCGTGGTTCCTATTATAGTGTACATAGTAAAAATTATGCAGTAATTAGCTCAGAAGGATATATGTCCTGTATGGCGTCATTAAATTGGATGTTATTTAGTATAAGAAGGTCATCTATGTACCTCATTGTATTGTTAAACCTCCTAGCCATGAATATTGTTCTTTATCAGGCTTTTCATGTACCTGTACTCGTAAGAACAGGAACAGATTGGCCAATAATGGAGCACAATCAGTGCCCATAGGGATGCCCACACACTGTCTATAGACCTTGTTACCTACATTAACATACACGTTATCTATGAGGTATTCCACATACGTAATGAGCTTATCTTCGGTCAGGCTCTGTCTAGCAGATGGTACATCCGACCAAACCCCCTTGCCATTGCTACAGCCATTGCTACGTACTACAAGAAAGATGTTGTCTCTAACTCTATAAGCCATGTTATATATCTGTAAAATGTGACAGCGCTGGCCTTGCTGACGTATCTATAGAACGACTCCGCATAGCCTCCAAGCGTACGGATTTATCCGTATTTTACAAGTGGAAAAATCATTTCTTTAAAATGAAGGGGGATGTAGAGATGGCGTAAATTATGAAAAAGGATACCAACAAGAAAGATGCTTCAGCTGAAAACAAAAATCATACATCCATCCCTACATCTTTCTTTCTTTAGTTCTGTCTAAGAATGTGTAGGCACTCATTTTGGCGTAGGGTATATTAATTCATAACAAATCACAGTTGAGGTTGTGAGTTAGGGATGGATGTATGATTTTTGTTTTCAGCTGAAGCATCTTTCTTGTTGGTATCCTTTATCATAATTTACGCCTTCCCTACAGGACTAATCATGGATGGGCTGTATTTCGGGTTTATGGCAGTGTTTGGACATCGCTATGTCAGTTGGAGCCACTACTGTGTCTGCGGACAAGATCTATAGTATTGTGCTTCTGGGTAAAACCATCTTACCTCCTGTGTTGCTTGAAACTGTCCACAGCCTATTTGTTAGTTGCTGTGAGATGTACAGATAAACTGAAACTGAATATTATTCAGCCGTCTGTCAGGAGCTATACTGTAGGAAAGTATGTATAAAAGTACACAGACATGCCCTCACAGTTTTACAGGGTGTTGGATCAGGTAAGAATAATACAAGAGTGGCTATTTTATGTGTCCTGCAACACGCCAAGTAATAATCATGTCCTGCCTCATGCTGAGTTTGTACATGGCAACAGACTACCTCACAAGCTGCCGCTAACAATGTGCTAGGATGAACATTTCTGCCGTTGCTCATGACTGGGACACTATAAGTGGTGTTAGTAGCCACTGTTATGGTGACAGTATATTATTCATCAGTTATAGAGCATCGTAAGCCAAGTGGTAAAGGAGAAAAGGAAGTCTTAACAGGAGACTGTCACGTTGTGACGTAGTCACTTGCGATACATACTTGAGATTACAAGAAGAGCAGAGAGTTTCAGTATGAAAACCCTTCATTTTAAATAAATTCTTTTTCCACTGGTTCCACTTACTTTTTTAGCACATGCTCAGCCCCACCCTTTTCGCAGTGAAGAGCGGCGAGCGAAGGGCAGCACGTATTAGGATTCACACACGCGTGGGTGGAGATTTATGTACTGCAGATTTGTGATTTGAAGGTTTGATCGCACACACACTTGCAGTGCATTGTGGGGGCAGGGGTGATGGCAAGTGGGGAGTAGAAGCCAGAAGTTTGTAGGGTTCAGGGTCTAGCTTGAGAGTGCAGTAGCAGTCTAACCCCTTTGAACATATAAATAGTATGCGCCATCAAGTGAAACACAAAGCACAATACAGAGGAGTAGACAGACAATGTAAGGAGTAGGCTTACAATAGGAGTTGGTAGTGCAACAAAGGCTGGGTCTGAAGTGGGATAAGGGTGCAGGAATGTACAGGTCAGCAGTGGTGATAGGGGGAGGAAAACATTTCAGAGCCCCACCTGCCAAGCAACTTCCAGATAATCTTACAATGGCTGGGCATCCTTACCACAGATCTGTCCACGTGGGAGGCATAATATCCAGCGGTCGATATCCATGGGTCGTACTTGTTCTACTCACATGGTGAGAAGGGTAGCCTCTTTGGGGCTGATTGCTGACAGCTGGTATTCCGTGGTTCATGATCTGAGTTGGTGGTGGAAGTGGGTGTCGGGTCTCTCGGGCTTCTAATTAAGTGTCCGTCCAAATTCTGTCTTAGCCTCGGTCTTAGCGACTTCAATCATGGTGCACATTGGAGTTCTACAACGTATCGACTCAGAACAGTGCTAGTTAACCCTCGGCGCGCATGCGTAGCGAGGGTTACAGTAGTTAGTTTGTGTGTGTGAGTGTGTGTGTCGACGCTTATTCGGCACTACAGGCTACGAGGCGGCTTATTAGCGATACTCACTGACAAACAGGAATAATTAGCGCATGTGCCCGGCTAATTTGCGATTGCGCACGGCACGCACGGCTTGCTAATAAAGAACAGCACACATTAGTGAAGCAAAAAATCTCGCAATGCCTTTGACTGCACGAATTCTGCTCATTTGTGCCATTTTGTGCCAGGTAAGGTTCGAAAGATCAATGTTCCTCTTACGATGATAGCTACTCACTTTAGGTTGTTTCTGTGAAAGGATACTAACTCTGAAACCAGAGATTTCTCTGTATGCATGTCCAAATGAGACTTCAGTGAAAGTTACTTGTCACGGAAGTGAGATTCATGCCATAGCATGGACAGCTGAACCTTACATTCCAAATGATGACCCTATCATATATGTTTCCACTCATACAGCAGCAATTGACTCCTTCCTAGTTTTTCGCAGGGGCTTTATTGCTAATCTCACATACCTTACAAGCAGTGGTAATGTGGCTGATCTGGCTTCTGAACTTACTATTGACACAAGTGAAGTGGACAACGGAACATGCATCAGATGCACGACCTACATACGTTCTGAAACGTCACAGAAGACCACAACCTTCTATCAAGCTGGTAGGATTCTTTTAGTTACACTTCACTGTAATAATACTTTGATATAATATTTCAGACACACCTCATTTGAAGAAAACTTCCATAGTATACCAAGGGAAGAAGGCGTATTTTACAGCAGTACTAGAGCTAGCAGATATGTTTGATGGAGGAGGAGTTCCAATTGATCACTACATTATTCAAGTGGACAACGGCACACAGTTTGAAACTCCAGGCCCCACTTACAGTTTTGACATCATGTACAATACTACACTGTCAGTGAACATCTCAGCCCACAACTGTGCAGGATATAGCCATTTTTATTTGCTTCAAATTGAATATTATGATGAAGGTGAGTAGCTATAATGTAAGACAGAATAGCTAGCTAATACTATTTCTTATAACTGTTTCAGCTAAAGTTACAAGTACGCTTCACATCAGAGGTATATAAGAATTTAGAAAATTTGAGCTGTAACAACAAGAATAATGTATTTTCTGCTCCAGCTGCATCAACTGTGCCTAAGAGTTCCAAAATACCTGTATCGAATAAAAAATCAACCCGAGTGTTTCTGATTTTGACTGTTGTCCCAGTTGCATGTGTTTCAGCACTTCTCATAATTACTCTAACAATTATTGCCCTCTTGGCCTTTACCAAGAAGTTTCCTAAACGGAACAGCAACTGCTGTGATTCAACAAAGCAGGGTGAGTTTAGCAGTGTTTACCAAGACACAGTATGTTTTTCATAATAAACACAGGTATTCACTCCCCAACTCCAGTAGACAGTAGCAGTGTACCCATCTACGACACGCCTAGTTGGGACACAACCTACTGTAAACCTGGGCACAACCTTACCACGGACCATGACTGCTTCATGGAGGAAAACCCAGTGTACCTGATGGCAACCAATACAAGAGACAAAGAATACTCTGAAGCAGAAGAAGCACACACATCACAACATGTTTATGAGGCACTTTAAAGAAAGTCTACTGAAGTATACACTAACTAAAAAAACTCTAAACTCACATTAGAGCTATAGTTTGTAACCTTTAGTTAAGCATAAAGCATATACCATGCATGATCAGTTAATTTTGTTAATCCACTTTGTACTCAGAGGCGAATGAACCTCAACATTCACAGATGTACATAAAGCTTGTAAAATGACCACACACTCAACAGCAGAACTCAAGGACAAAAGCCCCGCTGAGAAACATGGGAGCTCTTTTGTTCCTAAACAATACTGTCTTTCATAATAACCCTCTGTTCGCATGTGCACAGACGGACAGACGGACACTCCTAATTCCGGTCAATTGGAGTCTGCCTCTAACACTATTGAGCACACACTAGCAAATAAAGATACGTGGTATCATACACTAAAAATGCATAGGTGTCTCATGTATTCAATGCAATATTATGTAGGCATGGGGTTGTGAACGACTTTTGGACTCATCGTTCTTGATGACATGACAAAACTACACCCCACCCCCTCTTCCAACATACTTGCTTTAATTGTTTTTGAGTTGAAACTATAAAACACAGCACTCTTCACAATTACACGGTATTACTAACAACACATTCTTCAACACCGTTTAGAGTTTGCCTTTTTTTTAGTTTAGTTGTCAGGTGATGGACTGGCTACTAAAATTTTCACCCGCCGTCTATCCACTAGGTGGTGAATGGCGTTGACCTATTTCACATGCAACCAATGAGGACTAGCTGTCCACAGAGAGTAGCAGATGTTGAGTCTGCCACTGGAGGAAGATGAGGGAGGCATCGCAGGAGGGTGAATGGTGATTACGATTGGTTGATCACTGGATGGCAGTGTTTATGAGTACCCCTTAATATAGCTAACATCCTGTCACCATGATTGTGGCCGAAGGGATGTGGAATGTTTTTGGTTCTGTTATATAGTTGATACAATCTTCTGCTCTTCACCTGAAGTAATTCAACAGCGGCAGTCTGGAATCATCTCTACGAACTTTTTTGGAATCGTTTCATTACAAACTTCAATCCAGATAATCCATGCTCGTTCCACTACCTGTGTCCATGTGCTAAGTGTAGCTCTATCCCGATCTCCCCCAACTTTGACACCTCTCTCCTATGAACTAATCTCTAAGTATGTTTGTTTTTGTTCTGTTATGTGTTATAGGCTGCTTGTGTATACCCTCCAGCAGACCCTCAGCACTACCATCCTCTTGCCATCATCTTACTTTTCACATCTCGTGTCTTTGTGTGCTGTAAAGCCACAATAATAATAGTTAATGCACAAATCTCAGTGCATTATAAACCTAAGCACACTTTTTCAGGGCTAACTATTCTGGCCAAGGACTTTAGGGGCATTCACCATGGTCTGTTAAATATTATAAGTTATAGAAGTCCCAATCTCGATAACTAGTCATAAATTGTATTCTAAAAGCAAGGAGTGTTTTTACATCACATTCGCAATGCAACAAATAAAAGTTGCAAACGAAAACTAAATAATGTATTGTGATAGAATATATAGGGTAAACATTACCGTCTTTTTTCCTGATAAACTTAAGCAGTAGCACTCGCAACCATCTCATACACAGGGACAGGAGCTGGTGTTTGTGTCTTGTGTGAGTGTCCCTCATTTGACAGTATCCTCATCTCATACAGTGGGTTGTTCTCCATGTTGAAGTCTGGCTCCAGTCTATCACCAGCTGAGCCTTGAACATGGACACCATAAGCAGGGTTCTCCACCACATCACACTTTTAGATTGATGGCAACTTACATGTCCTTTTAAGCAAAATCAACAGATATTGTGATGACAATAAGTGCCCCAGCAGCTGATACAGGTACCACAATCACAAGAAATGAGGAACCACCTTCACCATCTGGTCTTGGTGTCGTACTGGGTGTACTATCTTCCTCCGAATCTGTAGAGTATTGTGTTAGGGAAAATCACAATAATAATCACAAAAAACTCCACCTTCATCATACTGTGTCTCAAGTGGAAAGGGATCACTGTATCCTGCACAGTTGTGGGCTGAGATGTTCACTGACAGTGTAGTATTGTAGCTACATGGTGTCAAAACTGTAAGTGGGGCCTGGAGTTTCAAACTGTGTGCCGTTGTCCACTTGAATAATGTAGTGATCAATTGGAACTCCTCCTCCATCAAACATATCTCCCAGCCCTAGTACTGCTGTGAAGTACGTCTCCTTCTCTTCGTTTATATACAACACCTTCTGCTTTAATAGATTTAGGCACATCATAAAAGGATAAATAATGCACCACAATATTACCCAAAGCCTACCTCTGGTTCCACTCACTAACCTGCAACATAGATGGTAGCAGTCATGTTACACTCATCATACCCAACTAGAGTGATACAAGTGACATTTGTTCCATTTCTCACGCCAGACGTAGCCACTGTTAGAGTTGACATCATATTGGCAAAATTCTCATCAATTCTATCGAAGATTAGAGTTGAGTGGAGTATATTGTCGGTGCTATTCATTGTAAGAAGTTCTGTGTCCGCCATTATAAATAAAGCAGCATAACTCAGACCACCATCGGGAGTTGTATAAGGTTCTACCTTCCATTTAATGACAGACACCTTGCTGTCACTACATGTGAATGTTGCAGATTCATTGGGACAGGAATGAAAAGACAGTGGTTGCAGAGCTGGCTCTCCAGTACATAATCGCCTTGTGTAGTTGGCTGAAAGAGCAATTTCAAGTATCCATCCTTGTAGCAAGAGTCCAATCCAGAGAACAGTTATCTGTCGCATTAGCTCAATTTCTCTTATTCCTTATCGAAGAGTGAAAATTTGCCTTTGTCTTTTTGGAAGACCAAGCGGACTTACCTAGCTACCCAGTCGTCTGAAAGCTCGTCACGCCATGCCAGCGTGCAAACCGCTGATAGCGGAAGTGCTCGTATATTGGGGTGAGAAGACGGTTCGGTTCAGTCGCAGATAGGTTGGAGGGTAGAATAGTCTCTTGGGGTAACCCGTTGAGTCGCGGAAAGAACTAAGGAATCGAGTGGTCAAGAACTAACGTGGTGAGTTTGGGTATCGAGTACTAGTAGCGATTTGTGCGAGGAATGTAACGTTGCGAACCCTCCTTTTCATGTTTCAAGATTATTTTTCCCGTCCATGGGGCTTTGGAAAATGAAGCTGAATAGGAATACACTGGTCTGGTTAACCGCTAGTCTGACGTAGTCTGCCTATTTCAAGAAATAGTTGGAAAAGGTACGTCTGCTACTGCGCATGCGTCAGGATTACGCTCTTCATTCTCGAGCTCTCACGTTGCTAGCGCCTGTCATCATGTCGATGATTGTCTAGCCAGCGAGAGAACGATCGTCCATTCAGCGCCATTCGCTGCGCTCTTTGATGCCTGACGGAGGCTGTATCTCTTTCAAATCTTCGTAGTTCTAAGGTTCAAGTTGTAAATATGCTAGGATGGCTCGTGCAGATACAGTCATTGTGTGCGCGCTCCTCCGCTCGCCAAAAATTCCATGGATTCCCCCGAGCATGCATTCGCCTACTAGTATACATCACCACTATTTAGCATTGCACGTCGTGTAGTTTAGTTTCTCGCCGGTGTGCGTACGGTAGTGACTTGTGAGGCCGGAGCAGGTGATGAAACCTTTGCCGCACTTGTTACACTTGTGCGGTCGGTCGCCCGAGTGCATGAGCAGGTGCGTCGTGACGGAGCTGCTCACCGAGAAACCCCGCTGACAGACGGGACATTTGAACGTTTTTTTTGCTGCTGTGCGTCCTGAGGTGGACCGTGAGGTGGGCGGCCCGGGTGAAGGCCTTCTGGCAGATGAGCAATGGTACGGTTTCTCACCCGTGTGCGTCCTGAGGTTGGCCGTGAGGTAAGCGGCGTGGGTGAAGGCCTTCGGGCAGATGGAGCACTGGTACGGTTTCTTGCCCGTGTGCGTGCGCAGGTGCCTCTTGAGCGACGACTTATGCGCGTACGTCTTTCCGCAGATGTGGCACGAGTTGGTACGGGGAAAGGGTTCCCTCGTCGCGGGTCTTATGACGGGGCTGCAGGAAATGCTGAGAGGAGGCGGTGGAGAGGGGTAATGGAGGGGACTGTATGGTTGGGAGTAAGTGGTGGAGTGGCTGAGGGGGCGGGGTAGGCCACCACTCTGCTGCAGCGTGTGGGTGTTCGGGGAGTACATCAAGGCGTAGGCTTCCTCAGGGCATAGCAATCCATCCTGGCCATCTGCCAGGGGGACTCCAGCGGTAGGCGAACCACTTACGGGCGACATGCCGTCGGACGGGGGCGGGCTAAAGCTGTCAACGACAGGCTGTTGCAGGCTCAGTGCCTGGTCGGCCATGTCACCCTAGGGATTGATGGCCTGGTGCACTGACGTGGAATATGCTATATAGGCCTGTGCGGAGACAAAACAACATTGTGCTAAAGTTTTGAAAACTAGCTAGGTGGATGGCTTCGGTGAAACATAACACGCACCTTGCACATGTGTATAACTGGCTCGAGGTTGGCATCGACTCCATGTAGTACTGGACGACGGGTTTGTTGACTCCGTAGGACGGCGGAGGTGGACTCTGCATCATGCAGATAGCTAACATTTTTGCGGAGTCGTTGAGCGTTTTGTCTCCCATATACTTCCTGTGTATTGGGCGGCCCGCGTCCCACTACTTACGTAGTAAAAAAATTGGCGCTGCAAGTGCTTCGAAACGTCCCTCGCTCTTTTATGCGTTCAGCTAGGGTCTAGATGCAGTTTTATAGCTCACCATGCACGACGAAAAAGGGCTGCAAAAGGCTCCAACTATGCAGCAACAGTCATTAGCTGGTTGCAAACACCCCAGCCTTTGAGTCACAGCATTTTTCATTTAGCTCGTTCATAACCTGTTTTTCTTATAGCATTGGGTAACCAACAACAAAGTTCGTGACTCAAAACTTAGTCTTTTATGAAGTAACAAGGAAATGCAATATCGTTCGTAAAATATTCCATGAAACAGCTCAGCATTGATTTATCATCTGCAGCTTATACTCAAACTACAACTGTTAGACCTAGCAAGAGCTAGAGCAAGAGTGCAAGAGAGCGAAGCCAGCTAGGTATTCAGCCCTAGGGCAGCCACAGGAAAGAAGCAGGGATCATTACCAGAGAGGAGGAGAGCATAGAAACACGGACATGTTTTCCTGTCTCTGATGTGGCTCAGGCGTACGGGAGTAATCCACACACTACAAACAACTGGTCATCGATATTGTCAGAAGCATTGCAGGCACTTCAAAACTTCGTCATGTTTGTCTCAAGAAAGTACTTACAGCCAGTGTAAAGACTACCAATACCAGAATCCAGGGTGACACTCACTACATATGTGTCTTTCTAGCTTTCCCTCAGACACAAACCACCCTTCACCTAGTTATAATACTACGCGAATAACTTATACTGCTATGTAAGGTCAAAAAATACTTCCTTCGCTAAAAACTTATGTATCTACCATGGAAATCAACTTGCTCCAGGCGATATTACGTATACATTGTGGTCATCACAGGACCAATACATGGATGTCAGACTTGTGTACCAGCATAACTTGGGACTTGGCGGTGGGTGCCAGACAGGAAATCGGGGTCTGTAATGGCATATGCCTGTATCTTCGACTACTACAGCTAGCACTATAACCTAAGCTGCTCCACCTCCTTTCTCATTGAAAAAACCACAACAAAACAAACTTCTTGTTTGCAACATTATCAGCGTTGTGGTTTTGAATATCCTCCCTTTTTCACAGCTATACAACAATACTGATTGTGTAATATTGAACTTGCTTCCTTTCCCACTCCTATGTAAGGGTGGCATTGCTCTTGGTACTGTCCAACTAGCTAGAGAGGGGGGCGGGGCTGGTTGTCGCACGTGCAAGCGCACGGGCGCTGCGCTAGCTCTCCATGCGCGCGGGCTCCACGGCACGTGGTGTCAGGGTGGTCATATTATTGTCCCCAACCTGAGAACGGGGGATAGTGCATCAAAAGTCTAGCTGTGGCCACAGTCTCGTCTGCTGAAGCACCATAGTTGTATAGCTGTTTAACTGTTGCCTGCAGTTTTCAACTCTATTTTTGTTGAAGGTAAAACATTATTGGGAGAAATACAAGGATGTGTGCACGTTTTGATATAGGGTGTGCATTTATTAGAGTATGCTGGGAAGGTGCATGGCTTTTGCCATGTTAAGTCAAACCCAGTTTCTGAATGAGTATATACGGAGGAGGTTGTGCACAATAACCATTCCTAAGCCGTTGTGCATGTGGCTATAGAAAGTATCAGTGTAGCTGCAAAAGAATAGGCTCTGGCTGGTGTGTGGGTAAGCCAAGAACTTACTATTCCTCGGTTGTGTATTATGCCCAAGCATGTGCCACGAAGAAAACTCGTAGCCTTGCGAATGGTACAGTAATGTAGTGTGCCATTCTGCACAAAGTGCTGACTCAGCTGGTTGACTGGGTTGCGTGGGTGAGCATAAACTCCATGGTGCACGTGATGCAATCGGCGATGCGTGCACAGCCTGCTGGTGCTAATTTTAGAGATGACTTCATCACAAAAGTAACCTCCGTTGTTGAAACCCTGCACACAAAGCTTAGCTCACACACTTTTTGCACCATCATTATAAAATGTGAGCCAAATCCACCCTTCAGTTGCCTCTCCAGAAGAGCATTGCTGATGGTAGCGTTTGCTGAGTTCGCCTTCCCTTCCACTTACCATTTCCTCTCCGCGTCATGCAGCAGTGTGATCAGCATAGAGTGCTCTTACAGCTAGTGCGAGTGTATTTCACCACTCAAAAGGCCCTAGTCTAGGCTCACTCACAGCCCAATGATCAACACAGTAGACCATACTTGCTAAACACATCCTTACGCCACAAAGCTGGTTAATGACACCCTGGTGACTCAGCACTATCCTATTGCAGGGAAGTCTTTTGAGGGCTGGCTGAAAATGTCATTAGGTGAGTTGTTTAATGCTGTATTGCTCAATTTTTTGTGGGGGTAACAAAGGGTGGAGGTGTGGGTTTAGGGCTAGGGCCTAGGGCCTAGAATGCGGTACTTGGTGTGTGTAATTCCATCCATATCTCTGTTGTTTTCTTTCTGCCACCTCTCTTGCAACAAGTGGCCCAAAGAACGATAGGTACAGTGCCTCCAACTAAATATGGGTATACTTATCTGAATTTTTACACAATTCGTCCACCATTTACAGACAAAAAGCGAAAAATACGGAAGAAAAGTTCACTCCATAAGGCGCAGCAAGTATTAGCGATATATAATCATATAATTGCACAAATAAGGAATATTTGCAGACTGCCTGCTGACGACTATAAAGTGGACTCGGGAGGCACTATACAAATCTGTTAAATGCTACACTGGCTTGTTTTTTATTATAAATATCAGCTCTACATCTGTACATGTAATTAGTGTAGCACCAGGTTGGTTTGCGTGCATTGATTGTATGTTGCTGACATCTTCCTCGATAGACTGTTGTGTGTAACAAACTCTTTTGTAGATTCCTCGAGTGTGGAAGATACAGTGTCTAGTGAGGATTCCAAGTTTTGTGTCTTCTGGGAGTGAGTGTGTTACCTAGTCCGCACACCCCATTAAAGTAAGCATATTGTTTTACCAAACGCGATGTGTTTGATGAGTTGTCTCAGTTAGATAAATTATTGAGCAAGTATTGTTGTAGGGGTTGCAAAACTCCTGAATATGCAGGAAATTTAGTCCCTGTCCATGTTAACAGTGTTGGCAACGGAGGCGGCCTTGTAATAACGCTGAAATTGGCACTGGGAATACAGGCTGTAAGTAAGGGTGTGTGTTTTTGAAAACCATTGAAGAAATGTACCCAGATGTCGTTGAAGAATGTTTCTAGACGACTTATGTGTACAAAAAGGCACATCAGGAAATGATGCAAATTCCTCCTGAAGAGCTTGGTTCCTGGAAGAGAGCTGTAACCACTGCTGATGGAACCTGGCAAACTCGAGGGTGGCACAGTAAGAATGCCACCTTCACAATTAGAATGCTGCATTATTATACTATCATCATTCCTGCCAAAAAGGTAGAACTGATGTTGTTGGGCAGGAACTTTACCGTGGCACATCTAAATCTGCTGAGGGTTATGCAGCTATGTTAATGTTTGACAAAGCGAAAGAGGATGGGATGTGTGTTGCCATTCATTGGCAGGACGCAGACTCGTCCTCTGCCAATTAATTCTCTGCAGTCTTTCCTGATGCAGAGATAATGATATGTGCAGGGCATTCAGGGCGTGCACACAGAAAAATCCTCGAAAGTCGTCAGAAAATTAAGCAATTCCCTAAAAAGTTTATTGAGAAGCATAGAGAAAAATTTCCTGCAATAGTTGAATGTTCTTCCGACTGCAAAAAAAGATAGCCACAGTAACACGTGTGCGTTTCTGTCATTGTACAGGCAACCACAGTGTGGGTTGTGGGTGCTTAACACCAGAGTTATGAGATAGAATTGCATGAAAGGGCCCCGCAGGCAAAACAACTGGTACATCCAGTTCTGAAAAGTGGCCACTCAAATGCAGTAGAAGCATCCCATAATGTACTGATTAGGTTTAGGTCCAAAGCCATTGCCCTCCAAATGACACATTATCATGTGTCCACTAATCTTCGTCTGCTTCAGTCCAATTTGACCTATATGCACCAAAGGTGTTGGTGTAGGTTATCACTGGATTCCTGAATTGTTCCGTCGCATGGATCTTTCCAGTGTTCATGGTGTTCAGGAAGCACTAGAACGTGATAACGAAGCAAGGAAGAAGACCTTGAGCGGGCTAAGGGAAGTCCTGCGAAAAAAATAGAGTAGCCTCAAAAAGAAAAAGGGCTTATGAGGGAAAAAAGCGCCAGGAGTGGTCTAAGAAGCACGGTCATCACACATTATGGTGGGCCAGAAGAGCATGTTGAGAAAAAAACAAACCCCGCGCAGCAAATGCAAAGAAGGTCGTGCTTCAAATCTCAAAAAGTGTCCAGTTAAAAGAAAACGTCGCACTTATAGGCGCGCGCGTAACACTATTACGTATAACTGACCGCATAATTTTCTCCGTGGAATGCCCGGTTATGGCTGGCCGCACGGGGAATGTCTCGGGAAAGACACGGCACTTTGGCGCGATCCCCTGAACGGCGCACGGAGTTTTTCTCTTTCACGAAAAGGTAGACAAATGATCGTAGTTTCTTGCTGTGTAGCCATTAAGGATATCATGGTGGGTGGATTTTCTGCGTCTTTTGGCCGTTTACTCAGAAAAATAATTTTGCGTCAAATGGACCCTTTTCCCGTAGCGGGTCACATATTATTGCTAGATGATAGTGATTCTATTCCCACAGACAGTGGTGATAATGAAATTAGGGAGCCCCCAGAAAAGAAAACCAATTCCTCTCTCCCCGACCCCATTTTTGAGGTTGGGACTATGTCTGTGTACATAAGACAGTCCACCACATTGTCTGTCGTATTGTTGGGGAGTTTCATGGTAGATACAGTCTGTACTGCCCAGCGGGTGTTTATCAATAGATCTTCTGTGCTACCGAGCTGATGCAAATAGACAATTTTACACATATTCCACTGAATGGGTGGCGACAAGCTCCAAAAGTTCATCTGTCTGATGCTGTAGCTTTAGCACTTGATTCAGAGTGCACATGCAGTTTGCCTGAGTGCTTGGAGAATGTTATAGTTGTTTCCTCTGCTGAGGACGAGCAAGGAAAAGATGAAATGTGGGTAAAAAATCTAATATACAGTTTGCCATATCCCATACAGAAATTTACAAATTGTGACAACCTTGTCACATGC
>CASHTH010002037.1:0-40534 GCA_030341885.1 Geodia barretti
TCCGCCGAAGGTGGGGTTAGAGCATAGAATAGCCCAGCACTGAGAGTGGATGTGGGCGGAAGCAGGACAGTCCACACAGCTTACTGACGGGACGACATTAGAGCAAATAAAAAAGTGGCAAGGGCTTAGCGAAGTAGAGATCATTTTCATTTTCAGAGAGTGTTAGGAAGAATGTTGGTGTGGGTAGAAGCAGGATAGTCTGTACAGCTTCTGAAGAGTGGGGCATATAGGTGGTAAGGGTTAAAGGGCTAAGGTAGGCAAGGGGAGAAACAGGTGGGTCGCAGGGCAGTTGAATGATGATACAAAGGGAGGGAAGGAAGGTTTACATCATAAGTCAGGATAAGTTACAGGAAGCATATTGTACGTTATCTGCATGGAGAGGTTAAGAATTTAATTCTCAGGAAGAAGGCTTGGAATGAAGTAGTGGAAAGAGCAAACTCAGTCTTTTATATGACAAAGGGTGAGAGGGGAATTAAGAATAGTGCCGGTGTTTCAACTATTGCATCAATTTCAATTTGATACAGACCTTATGGAAAGGTATGCTGTCCCTTATCAGAAGGAAATACACAAGACGATGAATCAACAACGCTGATTGCACAATGATCCTGTACTGCCTCAGTTTGATCATTACTAGGACAGTGAACAGGAGGCAGCTGGACATCCGCTAATTTTCAGTCTACTTCCCAGAGTAAAACTAAGATCAGTGTTTCTAAGATTCAGCAGCATCAATAACTACAATTTCATGTTGTTACTAAGAGTGGCGACAATAAAGGGACGAAAACTTGAGCACGCGATGTGACTTCGAGTATGAATCCAGTTATATTCACCATTTTCGGTAGGTTCCTCATGTAAGCTATCATGAAAACCTATTCCATATTTCCATTCCTATTCCTAGTGTTAATGTACCACCATAATTATAGTCCTCAGTTACTGTAGTTCCTATGGTTCCTCTAGTGCCTATGGTTCCTTGGATTCGTACATTCGGGTTCCTGGGTTCCGGGGTTTCTCTGGTTCCTCTAGTGCCTGTGGTTCCTATGGTTCCTCTGGCCTCTAGTATATACCTATGGTTCCCTTTGTTCCTCTGGTTCCTATGAGTTTCTATGGTTCCCTGCTTCCAGGGGTTCGTATGGTTCCTATGGTTCTTGGGGTTCCTCTGGTTCCTATGAAAGAGTACATATCTGCTAATATAACTCACTTTCGTTGCATATGCTTTAAGCTTGAGCTCCTGTAAGAAAGTATTATCATACTACTATTGTACTAAGGGGGACAAATTATATCTGACCTGTCCTTTTCTCAACTTGACCAGTAGAATATCTAAAAAATAAAGCAAATATAATGTGTCAAACAATAGGTATGGGGTCAACATGAACATAATCGCGCAGAAATTGTTGCATAACAGTATATACACAATGAAAAGTACTAAAGTGCAAACCCTTGGCGGAGATGAGCGCACTTGTTATAGAAGGTTCTATGTAAGCAAAGTCGAGGAAGACTGACCTACACAGACTTCCGTGAAAGGCTCCAGACGGGGTAAGCATGCTACCAAGAGAGGCCCATTTTTCGCTGTGTATTTGCTATGTTTTAGCTCAACAATAGGCTTGGTAAACGTTCTCTGCAGAATTGTAGCCTATGTGAGAACAGGATATGTTACGGAGATTATCTCGCGCATGCAGGAACAGATTGCAAAGGGCCTGGGAATGAAACCCGTGTGCGGAAGTACGCGCATGTGTTGTACTGCTAATTGATGGGTGGCTGGGCAATTTTACCGACTCGTGGTCTCTTACCAGGTCGCTGAGAGTCGGCAACAAGCTAGCTACACATGCGAGCATCGATACACGCCCCGCATTGCAATCTCTGGTGCCTCCAAGGTATATACGTAGCTAAGCAGAGCAAGCGCATCGGGTCGAAGTAAGCCCATGCTAATTAGCATATTGGCTCGTTCACTTGGTTTTCACGCCGTAAACCTCTCAAAAGCAACAGTTTCAGAGAAAACCCTACATTCCTGTCGCTGAATACTATTTGTGGCTCGTTAAGTGAGATATTGGGTGGAATGACAGACAGACAGACACACACACACGGCAACTACAGTAACCCTCCCTGCGTATGTGCACCATAACAGCCAATGAAATCAGTCTGCCGGGAAAAGTACAGCAGCCTTTGATGAAACGGCACAATTTACAGACATGTGATGCCAGAATAACGAGCATGGAAAGCAGACAGATGTGCTCTGGTACACATGTTATCTCCATAGTTACCCTCTTGGTTTTGACTAAGACTTAAGCTGTGCAACTCTGCTACATCCATGGGCATAGCCAATAACCCTCAATTACAGGACACACAAGAAAAAGCCAAAATGTCCATCAGTAAATGCAAAAATAGATGAGTCTTCTGTGTTAAGCAAAATTTAAGAATGATAATCCATTTCTGTATATCCTCTTGTGGTTATGCATAGAGCGATACATTTTGTGTCTACGTGCAATATTATGATTGCACCAAGTATATTGTTTCAAGTCACATGCTCGCAGAAACCACCATTATGCTCTCAACGGCATACCTTGCCCAAGGGAATTTACACGTAATAAAGGTTTAGAAAGGTAGGTCTATAATTTGAAAAATGGTCTGACTCGAACTGACAACCTTGTGGAACTAGAGAGCGTTGTCAACACAAAAATTGTCTGCTGGCCGCAACTTGACCCTAATATAGATCTTAGCATGTGGATCCAGTGAATGCAAGTGGGGTTTGAAGGTATATACAACAGCAGAAGTAGCAAGCTCCTCTAACTTGATAAATCAGGTTTTTTGACGGAGTTCAGGATTTGATGTAGAAATGGTGACTAGGATCTTTCTCACGCACCATGACTGCTGAACCAGGGTGAATTGGGAGGCGGGACAACCCCATCTTCCTGCATGTTCTTCAACTGATGTTCTACTTTCTCAGACAAAAAACAGCAAACGTTGGGGAGAGCTGTTCCAGGGTGTTGCAATTCCAGTATCAATCTCCATAGTTAGGACTGATGTGTGACTGTATATACTCTACAGAAGACACCCACCACGAGGAAGATGCTTAGCTGTTAAGAATCCGACTGAGTAACGTGCTGGAGAGAAAACAGTTCCATCAGTTTCTTCTTCTGCTGCTAATGGTGGCTTGCTTAGTTTTCCAGAGTGATGATCTCAGCTGGTTGCTTTAGGCACTCCGTGGGTGGCGCCAAACATACTGGTTATGACCGACTTATGGTGTGCCAAAAGTAGCATCTTTTAGCAGGTGCCGGCCTTTGATGAGTAGGTTCTGATCTGCACAGGACTCCAACCTGAAAGGAGCCAGAGTACTCTGGCTCGCAAGTAGATTCAACACTGATCATAATGGTAGAAACTCTGGGCTTTGCAGTATTTCGAGGAAGGCCAAAGATAATACATCATTATTCTCAGAGATTACAGGCTGTATCATATACACTGTGGTTGTGATTGTCTTCCCTAGGAACGAGATGTCCATTTCCATGAAACCATCCAAGTTCCCTTCTCGTTCGGAACTTTGAAGTTTCGCTTGTGTAATGTAGAAACAAGCGCAAACAATTTACCATAATTGTGATGTCAGGATGATCAGCTCACTGGCAAGCTGCCATTGTCTCTTGGTCGACACCTCATCTAAACGTGGACGTGATAGCCAAACGTTAGCGTGCACAGTTCGAATGACACAGAACTGTTTTAACAGCCAAGAACACAGAGCTGAAAGAAGTTAGTTCCTGAAAAAGGAAGTAAACCAAAGCGATAAAATCCAAGAAGAAAAAAGAGTGAGTGTTAGTGGGAATGGTTGAAGATATTGTGCTCACAGGCCATCACTGCTAAGGACAGTGATTTAGAGTTGCTTAGGGCAAGAGTTACGCCTTCTCACCTTACCAGTCCGCCATTGTGAAAGAGAGCTCGAAGGTGTCTTTTTAGGACTGAACATCTGTGCTCTTGTGTTAGTGTAAGCAAAACTTCACATGTCTTTGTGTAAGGAAAACCTGACAGTTTAGCTATGTAAATAACAATGCGTATGATAATGTCTCTGAAATAGTGGCTTTAGAGGGGGAATTTCTTATGGTGCACGTTATAGTAAGTGTTTCTGACGGATCACGTTCTCGCATGATCTATGGTGTTCTTGCCGTGTAGTTAGGTGAGTAGAAAGAACCTCCGAAACACACCTATACTCATTATTGTGTGTGTGATCCTCCTACCCAGAAATACACACTCGATAGGTGTTTTTAATGTTTGCTATATAAAGTGCCTGCGATTGTACCACCACATGGTAATGCCAAAAAGGAAAAGGTTCCTACCACCGCACAAACAAACCCTGTCAAAGATTAAGCAAAAACCAGGCAAGCCTAAAACTGTTGTGTCTGTTTTGCATTGCGAGCCAACTCCAAAGTAATCATTGCCATGTATAACAGCGAAATGAACACTCAACAGGAACAACAGACAAACCTGGAAAAAGTGATCCACTGTTGGAATTGGTTCAGCAGTGTAAGGCAGACCTCATGCCTGGAGGGAGGAGGTTCATGTGAAGTGGTAAGTTTGATACCAGATCTAGGTGTGTTTTAGCCACAGATGGTCAGCTTCAAGATATTGTTAGAGCTTGTACCAACTCTGGTGTTTCTTGTGTTTTCGGGATAGATCCAACATTTAAATTCTATGTGACAGTAACCACATTCATGTACTACCATGTTGAGAACAAAAGTACATCAAAATATTGGACTAATTTTGTTCATACAGACGATTCATACTACTCTCTTTTAAACTTGCTAAAGGTAGAACCTTGTATAAGGAACATTATTGCTCTGTGTACTGATGGTGAGCAAGCACTGGTAAAGGTGTCTTTTCTGAACAAACTATGATTTGTTCACATCAAGCATAATATAATAAGGCGAAAAGTGACCGACATGTTGCTAATGAATCTGTTAGAGGAGTTTGAGAGATATTTTGACTTTCAGCAAGGAACAGTCCATGTGAAGGGGATTCTTGATGCTTCCAATGAGAAGACTTTGATTGCGTTTGTTAAGGCTCAAAGATAATCTCTAAAATGTTCAGTCCAAGAGCCTCAATTCTACTACCAACCGAAATGAAAGTATGAACAATGTTGCCAAGTCACATGCTGATCGTCAATCAGATTACACAGGTCCAGTCAGTCAACAACATGTATTATCTGGTTGAGAAGGAAGTAGAAACGGCTGTGTATGGTATGGGTTAATATCAATTTACAAATCGCTAGTAGCAAGTGGTTCATAATGCCATGTGAACAACGTCAAAGGCACATGAGAAAAGCGCTAACAATGCAAAGTAACGCAAATACTCCATCCAAGTTTCGGATTTAACCGTAAGAGTCTGTCTATTTTGCCTCAAAGATCGGGGATAACTACCCTTTTTCTGAGCTATTGAAGAGGACCTGGATGAAAGCATAGCGATTGTTTATTGTTAGGAAAGTACTTGTGTAGCACCAGGGATGGAAGATAATGTGTGTAGCTAGTGACAGGGATCGCTTATAATATGTGATGAGGCTTGCCTTTCAAATCCACATCTTTACTCTCACGTAGTAGCTGCCGCCGACGAGAAAGGGTGTTTCAGGGGCGTAGCAATTGCCCCTCATTTTTTTCCAGGTAAACGCTTTTCTTGAGTGCCTACGCGAGATTAGCTTACGTTACTCCCTGGAGTCAGCAAAGACAGTTGGAGTACCGGTGGAGGCAAACCATGGCTTTCACGAAAGAGCTATCTAGAGCTTAGAGTTCGGCTGACCAATCACACGCGTGTTGCCAGTTTGCGAAGGTTATACTCTTGGTCTCAGCAAGTAGTAGCCCAAACTCAGCTCGTTGCAACGAATCCTGCATTGCCTAGTGTCTTCACTTAGTCAGAGGTCACGATAAATTGGAATGATTCCACATGATTTCATCGTACTAGCTGCTCCATTTATGCTAGAATGCGGGGGTGTAGTGACTGGTAGGATGGTTAGTGTATATAGTGTCTGTAACATCAGAGTTATGCATGGCCTAACATACAATAAAAACAAACTTGATTGGGGACACTGAAAGGGATAGATCGATCAGAGGGAGAGATGAGGCATCACAAATTCCACATGATTTCATTGTATTAGCTGCTCCATTTATGCTAGAATGCAGTGGTGTAGTGATGTTTAGTATGATGGTTAGTGGAACATTCCAAACCCTGGCAGCTCCCTACCCACAGACTGACTTCATAGTTCAAGTGTATTACTATCGAAAATGTTCGATTTTTACCACAGTGTTGTGTCACTTACAACCCACATGTATGTAAATCATTGTGTCATTGGGAGATATGACGCTAACGTTCCACGACGTATGTTGAGAAATTGGAAAATGGATTGCATGACTTTTGACAAATATCTACTAAAAGTCACCTCTACCTCACCAACCTCAGCCACCACTACATCAACCACAACATGAACCTTGGCTACAACCACCTCAGCTACAACACAACATCAACCACAACATGAACCCCAACTTTAATCGCACCCTCAACCACATCTATCTCAGCTTCCATTGCAACTGCAAACCAGAATTAATGGCTCATCCATCACGAGAACACAGCTTAATTGCAGTAAGGCCTCCTCTAATGAAAGCATTGACAGATGGTGTCATTCCGTGAGTCCGATCTTTGCCTTTGCCACGTCTGTGGTGATGCAAGAATTAAATCTGTTGAAAAGTGA
Source organism: Geodia barretti (assembly GCA_030341885.1). Taxonomy (NCBI): domain Eukaryota; kingdom Metazoa; phylum Porifera; class Demospongiae; order Tetractinellida; family Geodiidae; genus Geodia; species Geodia barretti. The sequence goes on from CASHTH010002037.1 coordinate 6,713, forward strand.
TATTCGTGATTTCAAGTCGATTCTATCCACTCTCAGCTGCACTAAGGCCTCGGACACACCAGCATAAGGTAGTTTCTGCTATCATTGGCAATAAGGCCCTTCCCCTTGATTCCATGAGCAGCACAGGACAATGGAATAACTCATCTCCACTACCAACCCACAACACCAGTCGATGCACACAATTGTGCATCTGTATTTCAGCCTATATGTACGTAACTGTAGGGGTCTTGCAAATGCAATACTGTATCTGCAGACTCTGGCTCAAGAGTCAGATGTTATTGTACTTGCAGAACACTAGTTATGGTCTTTTGAGCTCTCTAAACTTGATCCAATTGTCCCAGGATTTAGGGGCATAAGATACTCTGACATCAGATTACATGAGGGGTCCTCCCTACAATAGGGTGTGTGGGGTGGGTGTCAGATGGAACAGTTCGCTACCCATGAGTAATGTACCGATTGATTCGGACAGAATTGTCGCTGTACAGCGAAATCCACTTCACTAAGTGTTGTAGGTGTTTACCCACCGAATCTATCATTGTGTATAAAGAGTCTCTACAGGAGCTCGAAAATGTGGTTTCTGCCCTGCAGTCAAGTGGTCTGGTTCTCATCATTGGAGACTTCACGCCAACGGCCAACATCAGCCGTACTCAGTGCCAAACAAACTCTCTCTCTCACGGAAAATATTGATCACAATGCTGTCTCGCTGAGTGACCTTGCTACTACTCCCTACACTTTACGTGGTGGTGATAGAAATACTACGGTCGATTTCTGCTTCATTGCTAGCTCCGTAAAGACCTAGCTGGGTTCCTACACTAGGCCAAAAGTGTCCAGGCAAAAAGTGGTACGGCTGTCGCCGTACTGGCCGTAGCGGCTCCGACGCCCCTGTTGACTGGGCTGCCCAATTAGTTTTGTTGTGTGAGGTTCAGCAGCACCATTCACTAAATCTATCTGACCATCACTCACACGCAAACCAGAATTAATGGCTCATCACGAGAACACAAGCAAAAAAACGTAACTGCAGTAAGGCCTCCTCTAATGAAAGCATTGACAGATGGTGTCATTCCGTGAGTCCGATTTTGACATGAGGCACATGGAAGTATGGGTTATAGGACTTCATCCCTGACTGCCACATTACCACTGAGGAAATTGTGAGTTCTCTAATCAAACTGTAGACGAGAAGCAGTGGGGGAGCTGATGGCCTGTTATGAAAATGCTGGTGACTAATCAAAGACTGGTACACAGTGCCGTAAAGGTCAATAACAAATGTTCTGACAGCTTCCCAGTCAACCGTGGTGTCAAGCAAGGATCAGTTCTTTCTCCTACCTCTACATTGCAGTAATAGCCTGAGATTCCTTGAGAGCTCGGGACAGGGACCTTTCTTTGCCTGAATGTAGGAAACTCTGCTCATGTTGACCATGTCAGAGCTGCCAGCATAAGCATAATGGCTGCACAAAAACAAGGCAAGGAAATTCACTGGATATCCATGGTACAGGACTTGAGATCCAAACATTCACTTGCTGTAGTTTCAGCTACTGATGAGATTGCCTCAAACTGGAATAGCACTTGGGATGCAGGGTGTTTTCGGAGCTCTAGCCAAACCAACATTAAGAGACAGAGTATGCCCTCACTGCGATGACATCATACCTGCTTCATGTCCGGAACACCTATTCGCAATTCATGTTACTGACTACAATGTGGATACTATTGTAAGGTGGCTGGGAAGCAAAAATTATATAGTTGTCTTCCATGAAGTTCTCTCTGCCACATGAGACTTCTGTTTCACTCATTGGAGGCTCATTCATAGCTACAAAATGTGTATTGCAGTTATCCATCCCGAAGAGGGCAGAAATGATGCCATGAACTTATGGATGGGCTGGGTTATGAGTATGCAGTTACTCGTTACCTCCTGCTAGTAGCTCACAGAGTCTTACACGAGCAAACTACACTAGTAGATCGCGTGTTGCAGTCGATACACACCCTTCGTTGTGCCTTCTTGTGCCTCCAAGGTACCAGAAGTAGCGTATCAGCTCGAGGTAAGCCCAGTTCGATTATGCATATTGGCTTTCTTGCTCATTTCCACAGCAGATCTCCAGAAGAAATAATGGTGAGTTCATTCTCTGTCTAGAATGTACATTCCGTCGTTCCTAGACCCTCAATCTCTTTAACTCTCAAGAGGAGGAAGATAAAGATGTTGAAGGTTCTGCTGTAGATTCCCCTGCAACTAAAAAGTGCTCATGCAGTCAGCCAGTTGTGGACGGAAAAGAACAAGCGCTTTTCTGCGAGGGTGAAAAATGCCGCTGCTAGATGCACCACTACCGTGCCGGTGGTCAAGTCAACCATTTTGAAGCTCTTTCCTCTTCAACTACTCCGTTTCCCAGCTATAGCTGTGTACACTCAAAGTTCGGGTGGGGAGGGGAGGAGGAAGAAAGGGAGAAAGAGGTGGGGGTAGGTTTCACAGCAGTAGTGGTGGTGGTTTTGGTGGTGTTGGCAGGGGAGGCGTGGGAAGTGCATCATTGGCATCGGTGTCAACCCAGAGCCACAAAAACATGTTGAACAGGACTGAAGCTAGTCAAGAGGAAAGCATCGTTGAAAACCACATATATCACACTTCTTGATGGTATTAGGAGGGTGTAGGGAACTCGGAAAAATACAACCACTATGGCAGTCCGGAATGCCATCAGCCTCGCAAGAGTACCAGCTCACAAGTGAAACGTATATACAAAATAATTGAAAAAGCTGGCAGGAAAGCAGTGAGATGGTGGTTTGTATTGAGGGCCACTGAAGATATCCTTCAGAATCTGGAAGATCAGTGGGAAAGAATTCAGATTCAAACGTCTTGGAAGCTAGAGTCTGTTGTCTGCAATGCCACCAAGGAATATGGGGGAGGTATCTCTGTTCCGACTCAGAGGTCATGTTGTTCTGCACCCACTCAAGTCTGTACTCCAGATGCATCTGTGGCAATTCAACCTGTACCATGGCTACTCCTGACGATGGCACTACTCCCCCTTTACAAGCAGTCCCTCTCCAGGAGGAGAGGGAAGAAGCATCTCAGTGAATGTTCACACCCTTGTGGAGGGCGAAAGCTGTTGACGAGTTTATATATCCTGTACTATAATGCAAGAAGCATTGTTCCAAAATTTGATGAACTACAAGCTATTGTGTGGATAATACGACCAGACACTGTATGTATTGTAGAAAACTGGTTATGAGACATTTTCAATTCCGAAGTTTCCCCGCAAGGATATCAGGTGTTCAGACTTGATAGGAATAGACACAGTGGTGAGTCCTAATGTATATAAAAGATTTACTGTCTTGTAAACTATTGGTGCGTGGCAGAATGCACGAGCTTGAGTTTATTGCAGTTTCAATCAGTTCACAGTCTAATTTCTGCATAAGTATTTTTATTGTCCTCCATCTACTCCTGTATCTGTTTCTGACGATCTTTTTCATACTATATTGTCCATCAACCTGTTTTCTTTCTCATTGATTGGTGATATTAATGTGGATTTTTATGACACATCTAATCACCAATCACCTGCATTCCCACCTATGTAACACAACACAGTGCAGCTTTTCTCTTACACAGGTCGTTCCATCACCAACTTGTATTGCACCCAAAGTACTCCTGTGAGACTATCAGCAGTCTTGGAAGTTCTGACCATGCAGGAATAAGGTTATTGCTACAAGGGAATGGAATAAACAGTGTGTGACAGTGTGGATGTCTAACAAGGCTGACTTCAAGAAGGCAAATTATCCGGAATGCACTACTCTGCAGTGATGTGAGTAAAACTGGCAAGAGCAGTTATTGTACATCAAGTCCATGTGTATTCCAAGGAGACAGCTTTGAAAAATTCAAAAACCACCATGGTTGTCAGGGAGAGAGGTTACACTCATTAAAAAAGGAACGTTTACTTCCGACGAGCAAAACGCACTAACCATCGCTCTGACTGGACTCGGTATCGAAAGTTTAGAAACATGGTAACGACAGAGGTACATCTTGCAAAACTGAGCTATTATGAATTTATTGACACTTATGATTCAAAGAATTTCTGGAAAGCATACAAGGCTGCTAGTAAAGACAGCAACGGTATACCAATGTTGGTTGATGGAGAACATGAAGCCGAAGCTGAGTCTCTAAATCGTTTTTTTCTGCACATGCTGAAATGAGTCTTTCCCACCATTAACAGACAGCGATTGTATGGAATACTCTAACTGTGATATAGCCGCAGACCTCTCTAGTATTTTATGCAGTGAGGAGGAAATACTAATGGAATTACACAATTTGAACTGTGCAAAAGCTACTGGACCCGATGGTATATCGTATATCTGCTCGCATGTTGAAAGAGACTGCAGAAACTGTATGTCAACCAATAAAAAATCAATTCAATCTGCTAATCAAGCAACATACAGCATGGAAATGTTGTTCCAATCCCTAACAACTTATCAGATAAAGCCTCACCTTCAAACTATAGACCTATTTCATTGCTACCAAGTACTTTGCAAGACGAATGTACTCAATCATATTGGATCATGTTGAGGCACATTTTCCAATTTCGTCACGACAGTGGAGTTACCAACCAGGGAAGTCAACCTCAACTGCGCTGGTTGTTACTGTCCACATTTGGCAGAGTTATCTTGATACTGGAAAGGATGTTTTCTTCGACTTCAAGAAAGCTTTTGACTCAGTTCCGCATAGACAGCTTTTACAAATTGCATCCTGTCAACGGTGCTACATCACAGCCATCTCATGTTCTTAGTGGAGTCCCACAGGGTTCAGTGCTTGGGCCATTGCTTTCATAATAATATGTCAACATAATATGTGCCATCTGAGTCTCTCCAACTGCAGTGAGCTAGTTATGTATGCTGATGATCTGGTACTCTACAAGCCTATTTTGGATTGATCTACAAATATTTCGGCAATAAACAGTTTGGTAGAGGAAAACCATCTTACCTTCAACAACTCCAAGTGTAAGTGCATGCTGCTTACCCATAGGTCATCAACTTTGCCAGACATGTTTCTCTCTAACATTCTCATTGAAATGGTCACTTGCTACAAATACCTCGGTGTGCTAGTAACTTCTGACTTAAAATGGAATACCCACATAAGTAATGTCTGTCAGAGGGCAAAGCGACTACTTGGTTGTCTATACAGAAAAGTTTACAAGCAGGTAAACTCACTCTTTTTACTGCGATTATACCTGGCTATTGTTCGACCTGTGTTGGAGTATGCCAGCATAGTATGGGACCCACATACTCAACAACTGAAAAGTCTTGAGTCAGTTCAAAAATTTCCTAATCTCAAAACGGTGGCATCTCAGTTATTCTGAAGTATTCAATCTTCCAACACTCTCATCTCGAAGAGAATATTTGAGATTGTTTGCTCTATAGAAAATTGTGTTTGGTTACTTTTATTTCCTCCCACAATTCTGATGCCAGTTTCTGCCTACCAAAATGAAATGCTAGACATTCTTCAAAAAACAGTTCCAACAGTAACCAGTTCGTTGTACCATTTTCTAGAAAACTCTCCTTCAAATTTTCATTTCTTGTAAAATCACTCTGTACATGGGATAACCTGTCTCAGTATTCTGACGCTACTCTTAATGAATGTGACCCGCTCTGGGAAAAGGTATATACCATTTGGCGCAAAAATTCAAAATTGCGTTACGCATATCCTTCGAAAGCGCAACGCAAGCTACTTACAACGAAGAAAACCGCACCTTCGCAGCTGCTTCAATATAACGCGCGCACCCTGCCGCGGGCGTTATTTCGAATAATTGCGTGCGGATATTTTATGACGCGAAGGCAACGCCCACAACTACGAGGAGACGCTGCTGGCGCTATGAGCGGTAGATCTACTTCGTTCCAACGCGAAAAGGTAGACGCTAGGTTATAGTTTTCAACTGTGTCATAAAGTATATTTGCCAAAACCATCGAGTTTTTTTTGCTATATACGCGCATTGCTATATTTGCGCCGAATGGTACCGTAGGAAGTGGGCGTAATCCCGGGGCAAGGCCGTGTTGTTCAGTAGAAGGGGATTTCCCGTCCACCGCCCACTGCACTATTCCCAGTCATGGCGGCTTCCACCGGCCTCCACACTCTGGCTGTGGCGAGCGCCGTTCGACCACTGACGCTAGAGAAGGCAAAGGACCTGGCCTTCCAGCTGGAGATGCCACTCCCCGTCCTAGACAACATCGAAGCCAGGTACAAAGGTGAAGATAGGAAGTTCGTGAACAACTGAGACTGGAAATGCCTGCCACAGGTAAGCTAAGGAAGGCGATGTATGCGGACACGTGGCAGAGCGTATATATACCCCTCCCGCGTGGAAGGGGGCGGGTCTGCCGGGGTATATATACGCTTAGGTAACACGCAATTGACCAATCAGATTGCGAGTTTAGCGGTGACTATATATAGGTTATACTGCGCGTCAATGGAAATACGCGATTTAGACGGCACGAGGGGCCCTGAGCTGTAGCTGTCTGAGCGCAGCGAAGACGCTACTAAGGGCTCCGAGGCCGTCTAAATCGTGTATTTCCATTGACAAGCAGTATAACCTGTTTAGACGGAGGCCATGCCGGCCTTCAAAATCGTCCAGGTCCGCCGTCTTCCGAAAGACTCGCTCTTGCCGGGGGAAGCTAAAAAGGTCTTCAGTTTAGTTTCTTTTTGCATCTTAGAGAGGCCTTTCATCGAAGAAGCATCGGATATAGCGAGTTTGAAGTCGTCGCGGCGAACTCTCAGCGACAGAGCGAGTTTCTTTGCGCGGAAGCTTGCCACACCCCCATCGAAGACGCCATTTTTTGGCGGGCGTCTCCATGGAAACACGCACTTGGAAAATACGGGATTTAGAATCCACGTTTTACGAAATCTGATTGGTCAATTTGAATCTGCCGACGTCTAATTTTTGGTTAGTGACCTCTTCCGCGGTAACTATTCGTAGCCCCGGAAACCACGCCTTCAATTCGAAAAGACGCCACACGCGCGGACGGTGAACCGAGCTTCTGGAGCGGTTCTTCTCACGAAGAAACCAGGAACAGGCCCTTCTAGCAGCAGCGCATGACTACTAGAGAGCTAGGAAGACGCTAGAGAAAGCGTACAGGGAAAAACGCGTACAAACGGCCGGCCGCCGGCCGGCGCGATCCCGAAGGGCAGCAACGCCTACAACGGACACTGTAGCGGGACGGACTTGCGCTGTAGTCTAAGCCGGTTAGACGCGTCGCCTTGGGAAACTACGTGATTTAGTAAGCCTCGGAGCCCTTAGTAGCGCCCTCGCTGCGCTCGGGACGCCGACAGCTCAAGGCTCCTCGGCTCACTAAATCGCGTAGTTCCCGCAGCTCAGCGTCTAACCTATACTTCCCGCATTGAAAGAAAGTTGGATTTGATATCCACTGAGGCGCAACTTCTGACCGGACGGCGCTCAGGCGGGCTCCTTTTGAGAAGGGGCAGGGCCATCATAGTGAAACATTCAACAGCACATAGCGTACAATTTCATGTAATTGTTACGTAATGCTCAGTTAGTAATGACCAATCCAGCGACTTTACACATTGTTTTAATATGTAAAATGGTGCATTCGCGCATGTGTGTGCAAATGTGTTGATTGCACTTTACAGGGATATGTTCCTGGGCATCAACCCATTAAAACAAAAATGTGATCATGACAGGATCTCAATTTATGAAAACTGAGGTAAGCCTGAGGTCGAGGTAAGCCCAGTGCTAATATGCATAGTGGCTTTTTCGCTTGTTTTCACGGCATATCTCTCGAACGCAGTCGTTTCAGGAAAATCACCCTTTTGTTTTTCAGGCTCGCGTAGTTCTAAAGCCGCTGGTATCACTAACAGGCCGCCTCATAGCCTGTATGAGCGTCGACACACACACAGACAGACAAACCTATGCATGCGTGCCGAGGGTTATATGTATCATTAGAGAGGTCAGCTAGCATGTATCAACGACTTGGTAACGAGGTAGAAAGGCAAGGCAAACAAGTCAACTACACCCAGGACAGCTCTTTCTTTTCAAAGAAAAGAAGAACTGCCCTGGGTGGGATTCGAACCCACGACACTCACACTGGAGTCTAGGTAAGCGCTCTACCAACTGAGCTACCAGGGCAACTCAGCAAATCACTATGCTATGGCACTGTACACTCTCACTCAGTATGTAGGAGCAGACCGGGGTAATTAAACCACCAAAGACCCCCAACTCCAAACTGACGTATCAACGACTTGGTAACGAGGTAGAAAGGCAAGGCAAGGCAAACAAGTCAACTACACCCAGGACAGCTCTTTCTTTTCAAAGAAAAGAAGAAAAGCTGCCCTGGGTGGGATTCGAACCCACGACACTGCATGACCTAGGCATAAAAGGGTGCCCTGGCCTTGAGTACCAGGGATGGTGGGTTAAAGAGTCTTTTATCACCAGTGAACTCTCTCCACTCACCCATGCCTTTCTCACAATTCATGTCTAGGTGTGCTCTACACGAAGACAGAAGAATTCTCAGTTTCTAGCACTGGAGTAATTTCTCTTTCATACAGCAAGCAAATACACATATCATCCCAAATCATTGTGGATTACAGTAACATGATGTCTAACACTCACATGATACAATAAGACATAATGGAGACGTTTTTAGTAGTGGTTAGGCACAAAAGTCTACAATACTGGAAGTTACGGTCTGAAACTTGGATTACATGAACACTACCTAGGGTTGCATGCTCTGGTCCAGTAACTACTCCATAGTACACTGTGCCATAAAACTATGTCTCTATTATGTCTTATTGTGTCACATGAGTGTCAGCTCATCACCAGACCAGATTGAATGGGGATCACGATGATATGCTATGTGTGTGCACTACTATGTATGGCCAAAAAATCACCGAATTCTTGGTATCTTTGTGTGGAGCATTGTAGCAGTGAGCTGTTTGTGTCGGTTTTTGCAGCAATATTTTACCTAAAAAACAAAACTTACCATCAGTTAGGCTATAATCTGAAGAATCTGTCTCCCTTGGCCGTGAAGTTACCTGTTAGATGTTAACCAAATTTCATACACACACACACCTTACAATAAAAATCACACATTCAGTCTACACTGACACTGACACTGACACTTACAGTACACTTAAGAGCAAATAGTGATGTACGTATACCCTGGCAAATACAGTAGCTGACTCCTTGAGAAAATACTCTGAATCAGATGCGCAGAAGAGAAGGGCCTGTCACACCAAATGGAGAGTTACTATTAGAGCTAGAACTACACTTTCCCAAACACACTTACCCCTGTTACCAGCGTAGCACAATTGCATATGTGAAGGTAAACCACGTGGAATGATGAACATCAGTAGTGGCAGCAAAGTAACATGTTGGATGCTAGATTGCTAAGCTGAAAGCACTACTGGATCTAAGTCAACGGTGACATGGAGTTGGGTGTGAATGCTGTTGGTGGTGTCTTTGTCAAGTCAGCACAACCAAGAAAATGCTCAATAGTAACCATGATGTTTAGCCTTGGCTAGACAATGTTAACACACATCTAATTTGTCGGCTCAGGTCGCAACGCACGCTGGGGAGTGATAATGCAACGAGGGGAGCGTGGGCCATTAGTATGGCGTGCTCGGCTCATTCGAATGATTCAAGAACAAGCCAATCTAGCAATATCGGCAGTTGTCATTTCTGCTCACTAGCAGCAAAAGCGTTTATTAACCCTCGGTGTGCATGTGCAGCGAGGGTTACAGTAAGTGTGCCTGTCCGTCTGTCTGTCAGTTACCATGTTTTCTGCCACCACGAGCAAGAAATCGGCCAAAGAGTGATAGTAATGGGTTCAGTGCTACATTGGCTTGATTTAATTTTCATATAAATACCGCGTTCTAAAGTTATGGCGTAAAAACCAAGTGAACAAGCCAATATGCTAATTAGCAGAGGCTTAACCTCAACCGGGTCTGCTTGCTCTGTGTGTCTTGAAGGCACAAGAAGTCACAACGAAGGGCATGTATTGACTCCCGCATGCTATCTACTACTCTAGCTCGCCCGTGTCAGACTCTCCGTGGGCTACTAATGATACTACGGGCAGCGTGGTGTGTTCAACAGTCACTCCAGTGTCCAGCAGTCCGCCTGTCACGTATGGGAGCACTGTCGCTCTGGGTATGCTTGCACTACTGTTCTACTTTTTGTTATTTTTGGGGGCGAGGAAGGGGCAGCAGTCCAGACCGCACAGCTCACTTGTGGCAGTTGTGGTGTTGCATGCAGGCGTGTGGCTTGGCATTTGTGTGTCCGGCATGGTTGGTTTGGAAGTGCGGCAGCCTAGTAGGGGATTTGAGTGAGCATAGTCCAGTAGCGCCAGCAAAGCGTGGCTGCACCCGTGGCATGGAAGCGTCATTGTGAAGTGTGGCTGGTACAGGTGGCACGGTAGCTAAGGCAGTGGCTTGGCTACCAGGGTTGGTCGTGCAATCGGGACTGCTGTCCCTTTCCGTGCCAAGCATTTGTATTCGTTTGTTGGGTGGTGGGGTGCCCTGGTGGGGGTGCATAAGTGAGCTTTCTTTATTTTGCAGCTCCAGCATCAGGTCTCCCAGACGCTCCACGATTCAGGGTGCGATGCCCTCATCTGTACTGGTGCTGCCGGTCTCAGCGTCCAGCCCGCCCCACTCATCTTCCTTTGCACTTCCCACAGCATCATCAGCCTCTGGTGGGCCGCCGGCAGTGGCGCCCATGTCAGTGGAGTCTCAGACGCGTCAGAAGCGTGGGCCGTCGTGCTGAACACAATGAATGGTAGTCTGGCCTCTCAGTGCAAGCTCTCCGGAGAGCGGGTGTTCATTGGCAACAGGCTCCCGACAATCCCAAAGCCTCATTTGGATAAGATCCAGAGTTTCAGTTGGTGGTTCTCGTACACTTGCTCCCTTTGCACTCCCTGCACAATCAGATTACTGACACCCGGGCGAAGTTCACATTGCCCCTAGGCGATGAACTCGTGTCGCCTAAACGGAGGCAGGTGGAGTTGATCATCGAGTGTGTGTCACAGCATTCTCCGTCTACACGGCGGGAACCACCAACTGAAACTCTGGATCTTATCCTTTGGGATTGTCGGGAGCCTGTTGCCAATGAACACCCGCTCTCCGGAGAGCTTGCACTGAGAGGCCAGACTACCATTCATTTTGTTCAGCACGACGGCCCACGCTTCTGACGCGTCTGAGACTCCACTGACATGGGCGCCACTGCCACTCAGTGGTTCAGCAGAGCTCCTGGGGTATTAGCTTACAAGGCCTCACAGCAGTAGACAGTTAACAATGGCAGGCATATGACATAACTTCCACTTCCAAGTGGCTGCAGCAGTAACTGAGAATATGTAAGTCTTCGTCAAAGCATGACATCAACCTATACACTCGGTTTATTACTCCAGGCTCAGATCGTCAACTGTCGCACTATTTGCGATTTTCGGTGGGGCATCATATCTGCACATTTACCTCAAAGTCATCTGGCCAGTGAGGCAACCTGTGTATACCCATCACACAGATTCATGCATTGGGGCCATAGTAACCGATCCCGGTGTCTATAAGGTGTAGGGTCACCTTCGGAAGGGGTCAACTGTGTTGGCCCACTGCGATAACTCGTTAGTGGCAGAGGTGACTTCGAGAGGCATGGCTAAGGAGCCTCCGTTGTGCAACCAGTTTCGTTCGGGCTTTATTGTTTGTAAGCGCATCCTGGCTGACACCCTGTTTCCCATTGAACTACTATTCTTCTTTACACAGGTTTCCTCAGCGGATCAATTGCCAACTCCGGTACCACTTGCCATCCAGCTGGGGGTGCAACTATTTTGGAAGTTGGAGGACAGGATAGACTGGTTCACGTCTAGAATGAAAGGCACTGAAGTGCTAAACCCTCGGCGGTACTTTTACGAAAATCGTCAGTTTTAAAATGAAGCCAGTGTAGCGCTGAACCCGTTGGTGTCACTTTTTGCCATGTTTGTTGCGCGTGGTGGCAGAAAACGTGGTAACAGACAGACAGACAGACAGACAGACAGACAGACAGACACGGAGAACGACTACCGTAACCCTCGCTGCGCATACGCGCCGCCGAGGGTTAATAACAACGCACTAGCCCCATCTACATCGAGGACATATATACTGCTCTGCCCAGACACGCGCCTTGAACTTTTGGGCATCTATCAATACTTCCTCTTTACCAGCTGTTGAGCATTGTTTATGTCAGTTCGTGACGTTGCTGCTCCGGCACCTGCAAATTTCAAGCCCCGGTTTTGTCCCCGACATAGTAGTGTTATGCTACGTTTTACATTAAGCACTTGCCTTCCTGTCACAGCGGACGTCATGAGATTGTGGGTGTCTCCTTCAATGTTTTGTGGGCCACGGTGTTTTTTCCCGGTTTTCTGCCACATCTAACTATGATCTGGGTACCCATCCGTCCATTGTGGACGTGTCAGTGCCTTAGCTACCATGCCACCCGTACCAGCGGCCTACTAATTCCATCCTCCTGATTGCACATAACAAAATCTCCTAGAAAAGGATACCTCTAATATTAGGACAGAGGACACGAACCAAAATGTCGCCCTGCAAAGAAGTTGGACTTGCTGCCAATAGTTGCTTCCCATATCTTTGCGCAGTTAGTATGGGAGAGGTAACTGGAGGGAAAGATGCTACAGCGACAACATGGCAGTAGTTGGTATTCTGTCCATTGTACAATTTCATTCCTGCAACACCAACCCCTTTAAACTCATGGCAATGTCTAGAATGTCGTTTAACCCACTCCAAGGGCATTAGGAGGATTCAATATAACCCTGCAGTGCATACATCCAAACCCCCATTACCACTTTGTTGTCCGAATGTGTAATTCAGCTTTGGCGGAGAAATCGCTCAGTTCTACACGTCGCACTTAAAGGTCTTTTGGATAGTTGAGGGGGGCTGGGGATTTACACTAAAACGTGTGAGTGAATTAAACTCACGGTGAAAGAGAAGCTATTCCTATTTTACAGGGAAGCATGCTCATTTACCCCATCGAAGACCATACTATACAACCACTGCCAGGAATGTAGTTCACCAACACCTTGTACTATTCTTCAAATGTCCAGCTTGTTTGCCCCTCAAGCAAACATAAACCCTGAACTGTACCAACACAACTGGATAGCTTGCATGTCCCTCTACACACGCTAAATCTGTATGCATTCATACTATTGGTACACATACTTACTGGTACACATTTTGCATTAGAAGAAATGAGATCTCGAGTAGTAACAGGCCTAGTAGCTTCATCTGCACACTTGACATCCAGAGTGAACTCAACAGCACAATCAGGGCAGAAATCCTGGCATGAACAGTCCTGTAAATAACAATACAGCAAATGACATTTTCAAAAGTTCGGCTTGTTTAAACACTGTGAAACTGATGTGTACCTCAGGACCACACAGGGGTGGATCCAGGGGGGGGGGAATGCAAGGCCAACTCCCCCTCCCCTTCCCACTACTTTGCAGTACACGGTCATGATCAACGAGACTACCCTGCGCGCTGCTACTCTGTCCTTACGCGAGTTGAGCCACACCCTTCCCTTAGCCCACACATGCCTATTGCACCATTGCCACGTGTGTGACGACCTGACTGGCTATGAATCGGAGTAACAGAGGCAACAAGGACACTGGAGTTTTCAAAAGGCAGTGTAGCAGCAAACAATATTCGTCAATACTTCATCAGCAGCAGGTATGCCACAGCTTGCCTAGCAGTCTCTGTACCTTTTGGCAGGGTATACTGATACTTCTCCCTCTGTACAGTGCAATTCAAAATGAGATCAATGTGCCTGGAGGTAGCGCTGGAGCCTGTACAAATGCCAAGAAAAGTACAGAGCGGGAATCAGAGTCGTCTTCAAGTTCAAGTTGCAGTGAGCTTGACAGTAAAACAAGAGAATTCCACCCCTAGTACCTCTCTGAGTGATGTGTGGATGCAGCTATTAGTTCCGGTGATTTTGGGCAAGTTGCACAGCTAAAAGCTAAAAGACAGCTTACGGACCATGAAAAGGTGACTATTTTCTCTACACATTTTGTTCCTCCTCGTAACAATGTTTCCCCACTTGTGGGGTTCAACAATTTGTCGAAAAGGCAAGTTCTGTCGGAAAAGTGGATCGAGAGCACACGACACCTGAAGAGAACCGGTTGAGAACGTTGCCAAACACGTTGGGTCGAACGCCATGAAGCATTTGAGGTTTTCTCTGATCTCTTCTTGCCAACTTGTTGCTTTGAGACTATTGTCTACAGTTCATCATCTGCCTGGAATAGGGAGACACGTCCGGATGCTCAGTCGTTTCTACTGGCTGTCACGATTCTCATTCATTGTTGCATTATAGTTTACTCAGGAAGTCCTGGCCTACACCAAAGGGCTTAGTGTAAAGCTACGTACAAGGGTGTTACACTGATGTTGTTCGTGCCCATCAAGAAATTGAGACAGTGAAGGCAACAATCAAAGGCTTGCGATCAAGGGTGGACACATTCCCTCACAAGTATACAAACAGGTCCTCATGCTGAGTCTGAACATTGAAGTCGTTGAGACAGCACCCAGGCAAGCAAGCGGACAGCAGCACCATTCATCCATATTCCATCAAGCAGTATGCTTACCATTCCACTCTTAGACCACCTCAGTTCCGAACCAGACTCTCATTTTGATGCTGGTTGTTCGCAGAACTCAATTGGGTTCATGCAGTTACTATCATCACAGGTTGCTAAAATGACAACTCAACTAAGGCCAGAGAATTTCAGTGCTGTCTTACAACTCTATGGCAATGTGCCACCGTCAGTGAGATCGCTTGATGTGAGCTTGACCTGTCGCAGAACAAGTGGACTGGTGACTCTGAGAAAGCTACAGAATTAGACACACATGCAGAAGTGTTGCCTTCTACAGACCACGACTAGATTTGAAACATTCGTACTTTGATTGTGATCCTTGCTACATTGCCCATCACTCGCTGTGAATGTTGGGCGATCTACATGTATAAGCATGTTGCTCATAGTACCATGACTGACACTAGACTGGCTGGCTGGCAAAGCTGCAAGTTCATGGCGATATACCGCTTACTGCAGATGAATTTGTTCAAGAGTTGTATCTCTCTATCCACGCAGACTGCTTGTGGCTAATGCACTGAACGATTGTTGTAAATGATAGTTTATTGTGCATGGTGACAATGGGTGAGTGTTATGTAGGTTTTGTTTGATAATAATCAGCAAGGCTTAGTTATTCCGCCCCTGAAAATATTCTGGATCCACCTCTGCCATACGAGGTGCCTGACTAGTGTACACTTTTGAACCTCATTCTACAGAACCTCAAATGCCACTTTTGCTTCTGCCTTAGCTGACTAGAGGAGCTGCAAAAATATTTCAGGCTTCATCTATAGAAGCACGTAATTCAAACCTAAGCACAGTCGGAAGACCCACAGATATGCCTAAAGCCAATCCATACATTCTCTTATTTATTACTTTGGCATAGCCAGGTAACCCACAGTAAAGTTGTGGCTATACCTAAATCACAATTCCAATAAAGATGTTTAATGTAGTCTTATGAATGAAACTATGACACTTAGTTGGCCCCCTGAATAAAGCCCTGACACACATGTCCAGCTACGGTTACAACCTTAATATTTGTTAATTATGGAACAAAAAAGTCGTTCCAACAAGTTCAGTGCGGAACTGGCATAATAGCAATATGATAAAGCACCAATTTGCAAACCCTGGATGCAGCACTAGTTCTCTATCTAGATTGAGTCTGTAGCTGCAATTTACTCTCCCGAGCTAGTCTTCACTGACCGGATCCCGTCCCCGCCAGTCTACCACTGTAACTACCATGAGCCCGACATATCGGCACTAAATGGAGCTGTTTCATTTATTGTAGCTGAAGTTTAGCCAAAAAACACTGAGGACGTATCAGTCGGGCCTGAAGCAATAGTTATCATTTTGCTATGCATTCGGGGTCTCTGCCACATCTCTCATGTCTGAGCCATTATTGTGCAGATCGCTTTGGGGTTTTCCCTCCCCCACTGGGTGACCTGTGGTGCCTGTTTCACGAGCATAGTTTTAAAATCCGTGCCACGTCTACTGCGCAACAATCTGTACTCCTGGACTCAATTATTCAGGTCATGCAATCAGACCCAGACTGTGTGAAGAGTGAGCCAGAGGGAGAGATCACTGAGGTATAATAGACAAACACTAGGCACCATACCACAAATATGTACTGTGCTTAGTGGAATCCCTCCAATCTGGAAACCATCGGGAAAGAAAAAGTAGTGAGGTGCCCTTATTTCAGGGGTTAATTGCTGGTAAGTTAGTTGGTGGGAGGGGGATGGGTTAGAGGGGTTGCCTTGATGCACTTATTGCACAAAGAAGTACAAACTGAGCACTGTTTGTTGCATGTGGACACTCTGAAAAAAGGGTGGCACTGTACTTTGAAGTCACAGTTAGGGAACACAATGAATAAAATAGACAAGTATACACTTACTCTAGAGTACTGAAGACGCTCAACGATGTCATCGCTAGTAAGGGGCACCAACCCTAAGTGATAAAGAAAAAGGTGTTGCGTAGGTTTAAAAAATGCCAGCACATAGAGGCACCCATGAGTCTTAATAGCACAGAAATATTCACAACGAAACAGAATGATTAGCCTACTGTGCTGGTTTCTTTCACGCATACATGTCTCTATTTAAAAGAGCTGTATCAAATTTTCTTTGCTTGCACCATTTCAATGTATTGTTGAGGTGACAGAAAATATGCGCAGACACTGTGGATGTACATAATGAAGCAATAAAGTCGGTTATTATTCCCCCACAACATGTTCAGAGTCAGCATTTGATGGCGCAATAGATAGGGCTAGGTTCGAGTACTAGATAAAAATATGATTCAAAAACTGTACGAGTCCAAAAAAAACAAATATTGTGTAGTTCTATTGCACAGAAATGTTCGCTTTGTTTGCCGCTTGCCGTAGCGGTGCCATTACGATTTGCATCATGTATTGTTTGGTTCTGTTTGTTTCTTGCCTAGAGAGTGCAAGAGACGGACGAGAAGCTACTCTGTGTTTGCTCACTAATTTGAGCATCTATATACTGAGTCCCATACTTAATTGAGCCCATGCAGCTCTCTGTTCCATAAGCATGTGCCAATCAGTCCTTATTCCCCTTGCACTGTAAGATAGGTGAAACACTCACCAATTCTGTGAGCAATAAACTCATCATGGAGAACAGTAGAGTTGCTGATGAGATGTATCCATGCTATAGCTGAAGTATACAAAACAAAAAGGTCGCAACAATGAACTTAATATTATACAAGTAAATACATCTCCAGGTTCAACACCCATAACTCAAACGAAATAACGTATGTAATATTGAAGATATCCATAACCAGATGTGCATGGTCATATTATTTGTTTGTAGACAATGCTGTTCACGGTAAAAAAACAAATAGCCCCAGGCAATACATGTTAATGGAACCTCACGTGTTAGTGTAACCTCATGTGTTAGTGTAACTTGGTAAGAGATATAGTTTGTACACAAAATACGTAGTCACCAGTATAAATACACAACAATACATGTTTGTAAATAACATCAAGTAGCCTAAGGCGTTTTCTTTCAAACTACTCTTCACTTACTTTTTAATTGTAGCACACATTGAAAAGAAACTTGTACACACGAGTAATACATAGTTTCCATGAAGACTAATGCTTTACTAAACTACAACAAATAGCCTTAGGCACTTCACTCCTCAAACTTGTTAATAGTAGCACATATGGAGGTGAAACTTGGTACACGTGCATACCTAAGGTTACTATTAATTGCAGCAAATAATTTTAGCGTCTTTAGCGAGAATCATAAAAATAAAAAAAACTAAACTATGTGCGCACCAATATTTGTATTGCGCATGTGCGTGCATACCGCGTAATTTCAGCACTGTTAGTTGCGCGCGCTATACGTGTAGTGTTTATACTCCACTGGAGCTTTACTCTGGAGTCTGGAAACAAAAAGAAGGCCTTGCAGAGCTTTGTGGTTCTACTTGAGTCAGCTTGGAAGAAGAATGAAATTGGATACATGCACAAACTGTGACTGGTTGTCATCATCACACATTCATACATTATTTGACACAAATGATGTGGGGACAAATATTGCTAAAATAGTATATGCCAAAAATGATCTTTTGCAAAAACACTAAAAATTGTTAAAGTTGTTGTTGTTCAGTTTAGACAAGCGTATCTCAAAAACTAGGAAAGATACGGAGATGAAACTTTGCACAGAGATTGGAATCAACGACAGGTCATGCAAGAGCATTTTTATCTTAACAAAAATAGCCCCAGGCCATACAGTATGATAGGGACCAATAAAGTGTGCTAACTAGGTAAAGCTAATACCAAGAGTGATAAACCTTTGTACACATGTGCTACCCATAATTAGTATCAAAATGTAAACATTACAAGTTTGTAAACAACAACATACAGCCTCAGGCAATAAAAACTTGTAAACTGTGTTTGTGCCTATTATGGTGGGACCTCTCACGATGTATCTTGGTACACTGATTTACCATGATAAGAGTTCATCAAAACAGAAATTATAAGGTTGTAAACAACAAACAGCCTCCGGCAAAAACATTTAAAAATGGTGTTAAGTGCCTATAACTTGCTTATCCTCTCACAATGAAACTTGGTGTGCTGATGAACAAGAAACATAGAATGACAACAAAACGTCTGAGGGCTTAAGGCCACTAATGTTACTTTTCTATGGGCATTGCGCCCCAAAGTATCCCCTTTCTATCCATGCATGTGAATGCAGTAGATAATGGAAAGAAGACAAGAAAATAAAAATTCTAAAATGGTGAATATAGGGATGCCATAAAAAGCAAGGAGACAAGACATGGATGACCTAGTGAACATTATGCAGTAGTAAAATGGATGATGGCTACATACTTCAAACTGATATTGCTTGCTTGTGGAAATTTTCCTCCACACAAGCCCTATATTGTTGCCACCTTTACTCACTGACATGAGTGAGGGGATTCTGTTGGCCAAGAACGCAGCATTGTAAAACTGGTTAGTTGAGCAAATTTAGAAGTCATAGACTTTACACAATGCAATCACAACTAAAAACCGAGTAGATGGTATTACCTGTCTAATGTGAATCGTTGCTGTGCATCATACAAGGGAGCACACTCGTACTTCGCGAAAATATAGGGCTTGTGTGGAGGAAATTTTACACGAGCAAGCGATGTCAGTCCGAAGAATGTAGCAGTTGTAGTTGAGCAAATGTAGAAGTCTTAGACTTCACACAATGCAGTCACAACTGAAAACCGACCAGATGGTATTACCTGTCTAATGTGCTTATAAAATAAATCGTAGCTGTGCATCATACAAGGGAGCACACTAGTACTTCACGACAATAGAGGGTTTGTGTGGAAAAAAAATTTACACGAGCAAGCGACGTCAGTTCGAAGTATGTAGCCATCATCCATTGTTCTACTGCATCACGTTCACTAGGTCATCCATGTCCTGTCTCCTTGCTTTTTATACCATCCCTCTATTCACCATTTTTTATTTACTTGTATACTAAGTACTACCATACTTAGTGATATTTTTCAATTTTAATTAGATCCCACTTTTCAGATCAGGTCGCGGTAAGCCCAGTGAGACAATGCATGTTGGCTTTTTCGCTTGTTTTCACGGCATATCTCTCGAACGCAGTCGTTTCAGGAAAATCGCCACAATATTTCTGACCTTCATTGCCCGTTGAGTAGGTCGTATCCTTTTTGAGACGAACGAGCACCCGTGAAGTGAGAGATGAGGAGTAACAGACAGACACACAGAACGACTACCGTAACCCATGCGCGCCGAGGGTTAACACGCTAAGATACAGAGATGAAACTTTGCACGAACCCATTAGGTCATGCAAGAGCTGTTTACATGAATCATAGGTTAGGTAGGTAGGAAAGCAAAGCAAGTGACAAGGTAACAAATCAATGACAACCCAAAAAAATACTTTTTCCAAGGCATCCAAGTGCAATTGCACTTTAGTGCTTTTCTATTTTTCCTGAGGCTACAAATGTAAAAAAGATGATGTAATTCATGTGTACTAAGTTTCATCTCCATGTGTACTATACCTTTAGCGTAGTGAAGAAGAAATTTTAATGAAAGTGCATGAAACATACATATTTTTTGTTGTTTACAAACATGTGTCAGATTAAATTCCTGCACGATTAAACGTGACCGGTTCCAAACTTCTCTGGCCCCACACTTCTATCATTCTAGGTACCATGTCAATCCACTGTAAGTACTACCACACCTAGTGATTACATATGTCATAATCAAAAGACAGCGCAAAACAGAACCAGCACGAATTTCACGTTTTATGAGAAATTTTGTGGGCAGGAAGCATTGCTACCAAAACACTTCCAATTCCTAATGCCCTGAGTACACACTTGTTACGCAAACGTGGGCGAAAAAATTCAGGGTGACCTTTTTGAAGAGGCGCACACGGTCAGGAAATGGTACTAAGCAAAACCATTAAAGATGAACATTTCCTAGAACTTTTCCAGTGTATACTGGACACCACCTACCGGCACCTCCAATTTTGAGAAAAAATTTGCTTACCAATTGTGGGCACTTCACATATCATCACGCGACGTAGTGCGTTGGCCATACTGGAGAATAATGTGACATTACAATCCAGCAAATTAAATATTTATGGTGGTTACCTTAGGTCTGTATTTTCTACTACAAATTTCACATTTTCGTCTGTTATTTCCGACACTCTCACTGTCGGATCCCTCCCGTAAGGCATCACGAACACCAGGCCACAAGCCCAACTAGTAGCACGCAAGAAGACGCAGGCTGCAACCTAGAGAATACACGTTTGACCTTTAACCTTTGTCCGGTTACGCCGTAGGAAACATTCCCCCACGCTTCGCTCCTGAAGTGGCCAAAATGTTCAGAAGAAAATTGAGGGCGTTGGGTCACCCATCTGCCGACACTCTTAATCTGGAGGATACTAGAGATCTGAAGGTATTAGTTTTATGGCTAGAGGACCAAAAGATCCGGCACTACAAAATCGAACATCGCGCACGTCTGCATAATCTCGAAGGAGCTGAGTGGAGGACAACATTTTTGCAGTACCTCGAAGATCTGGAGTGTCCGTATAGTTACGATGCACAGCCACAGATTGCAATTGATTGGCTGCTAGGTGCGGCCGTACGGTATGTATATGGAGATAACTGTAGTGGACGCACTGAATTGAAGTGTGGCCTTGGTTGGGTGAGTGAGTCTTTGGAAATGTTGGGGAGGCGTGCCGTTGACATCGATCCACTAGATAAAACATTCGTGACTGGTGTCAAAGCTCTATCAAAATTGTTGCATGTAACAGATCATCCAGACCCCAGTGTTCTCTTGGAGTCTATAAGAATTGTGATACAGAAAAAACTGTCTTCGGACACAAAGTATGGCGTGAGTGATAATGAAGCGAAGGCTTCTCCTTTGAAGTTTAGTGTGTCTGCAAAAGAATGTGGGTTTTACCTTGGTGACCCAGTTTTGAATGAAGCAGCTAAAGTTCTGAGATTACTACACATCAATGAGTTACGTGAGCTGCAAACATGTGTCAATGAAATAATAGTGGCAGTGCAAGGAATCACAGCAGATCCTAAAACTGACCAATCTCTTGGTCGTATAGGAAAGTGACTCAGTGTGTAATGCGAAGCAACTAAATGTGTTTACATGAATTTTGTTGTGTATACCAAGTGATCTTTATCTTACAGGAAAGGCATGTGACCGTTCAGTCCGCCGCACGAGGAGCTATATAGTGCATTTGGAGAATGGGGCTAGTATAATCTGCCACTTCAGTGAAAACCATATACCTATATAGCTCGGAGTCGAGCCTATAGCAAGTGAATGCCGCCATGTGCCGCTGTGTTGCGTACAATACAGATGTTCCCTCAAACCTTGTGTGATCTAGGTTTCTCCTGTCCCTGAAACACAGGTTAGAGAGTAATGCTAGACATATCCAGACTGTGGTCTCACGTAGCCAGACCCTTACCTTGAGATGTTAGTTTGGCTATAATAATGCAAGACTTCTGGTGTCACTCTGACCTACTGTATATAGATGTACTCCCTCATTAACCTGGATTCCTCTAGCAATTGACCTTTGAACCATGCGCAGTTTGCAGTGTAATAACTGTGCATGAATACACTAGAACACAGAGAATGTTCCAGTACAGCATGTGCATGATTATATGACAATACAACAACATTACCTACAAATCATGCATGCTTGCACAATGCAACAGTCACTTTGTTCGTAGTACACTTTGGGCACAATCGAGGAATATTAAGTTATTGGCCTGCCTTAAACACCCCCTTTCTTGTATACAATACTTGATTACATTATAGGAATGTTGATTGTGTGCAACCTCCTCTGGATCTTTTTCTTCTTTGTAGCCTCCACTAAAGGAGAGTAGCCTATTGGGTGGATGATGAAGAGGTGATGGCTGACATATTGTGGTTGAGAGGGATGTGGCTGCAGGTCATTAAAATATTGTTTAGCCAGCATCAGTCTCTTCGTCATGCTCTTCCAGCCTGCCCTGCTGCTTCACTGGCCAGCGACGACCTCACCAAGGTCATGGTGGTCAGATGACAACGACCATAGCTTTGGCACCAGAGGGAGGGTGAGTGAGAAGAGAGAGAAGCAGTTGCAGAGGTAGAGAGTCCGGAGGAAGGGACGAGAAAGAGTGGAGAAAGTTGAGTTGCCCTTCATGCAACATGCTGAGTGTGCCTAGTGAGTGAAGGAGTGCTCTGGTATTGCATCGAGTAGGGCCGACGATTGTTCTCAAGATCTTACGATGCCTATTATTAGCAGCTCGGTCTGGGTGATGGTCCATTATTCACAGCCATAGGCAGACGAAAGGTCTTGTATAGTGGTGGCAATATGCAGGCAGCCGAACCTTTGTCCTATTGCATTGAGACTGTAGAAGGCACTTTTACCAGCACTGCTGCCACTGCAGTGTTCAGAAGTCCTTGCAAAAGTATAGATGGAGAGACAGTGCGCAGGATTCCGAGATGGTGCTTGCTGACCTTCTCAGGGATTGTATTCCCAGAGACATGCCATCGCCTGAGAGGCCAGTTTCTAAAGCAGGAAGCTGAGGACTCGAGTGCAGGAGCGAATAGTTACAGTTCAGGGCAAATGAAGAGCATGGAGGCCATGGCTAGATTCACTCACCAGAACTTCATACATTGGTGATCCGCAGAAGAGCCTGTAGATGCTAACACCATGGCCTGAGGAGGAGAGTCATTGAGCAAATCATTTACAAAGAAAGGACTGCTCCTGGGTAGACTCCTTGTTGTAGGGAGAAAGGACGAAATGTCTGGGAGTTACACAAGACAAGAGGATGTACAGTACATGATGATCCATTGAAGACTGTTATGCCTGACAGCGTCAAATGCCTTCTGCACATCTAGGGATCCTATGAAAGCCTTCCAAAAGGCAGTGTAGATACAGCTCATGTTGGGCCTAAAACCGCTTGCAATGGGTGAAATTGAGGCTGCCACGGAGTCGTCGGCTAATAAAAAGTTTCTGAAAGACTTTGCTGATGACAGGGTGAAGAGTGATGCTGCGGGAGTTTGAGGGGTTTGACAGGTCAGATCCTGTGTTTGGCCGTGTTGGAAGGAAGGTGCCTGAAAGGAGGATGGCATAAAGATCTCGGCGAGAACCTCACATACCCAGAGGAGGTTAAAAAGTCTGCATCTCTTCTTTGCAGCTTTCAAAGACGGTCCCCAGCCGTTTGAGGTGCTGGAAATTTTTTAATCAGGCACCTGTTCTTGGTGATTATTTTGTGTGGAGAGCTGCTGCTGGAGCCGGAGCATGCAAGCTTATATACGCTACGCATGCGCACCGAGAAGAGGCTCAGCGCGCGCGCGCGATCAGCTCTCCAGCTAGCTAGATCCCCACGCCACACACGTACACACGGCTCGTACCAGTTACCGAGCCAGGATATCCCAGAGCCCGCGTGACCAGCTCGCTTGTGCCGCCAAAGACGTGAGGTGCAATTCATCAGCATGGGTATTCAGGGCCTTATGAAACTAATTGGTGACTACTCCCCATCTTCGGTGAAAGACAATGGGATCAAAACATATTTTGGTAAGGCCGTGAGTTGCATGTTTTGCTACCATTCACAGAAAAGCTTTTTTGCAGGACGAAAAGTTGCTGTTGATGCGTCAATGTGTCTTTACCAATTCCTCATAGCAGTAAGGACTAGTGATGGGGTATTGACAAGTAGTGATGGTGAAGAAACTAGGTTTGTATGCAAGCTGTTGTTTTCTGAGCTAGTTTATTGTGTCCATTTACAGTCATCTGGTGGGAATGTTTTATCGGACTATTCGTATGGTGGAAAATGGAATTAAACCAGTGTAAGAAAGGTGCTTTTGCCAAGAATACATTGCGTCAATTTTCACTTGGCACTAGGTACGTCTTCGATGGTAAACCACCAGATATGAAATCAGGAGAGGTAAAAAGCATCAGTATTTAATTTTGTGTGTATGCATTAAATCACTAATGTTCACTATAAAAAGATATGCGCTTTCGTAATTATACTGACTAATTATGCTGAATGTACACTTCTTGCTATCACATAGGGAAGATCCAATGTTTCTTCTCCATAATGTTCTACCATGAAACAAGGCTTTGTCATGACATGGATGCAGTAACACGTGCATAAAGATTCACATCCTAATGATTTTTGCTAGTTATGTTATTAGCTTTAACAAAACAAATGGTCGATCACTACGTTCACACACACAGTACTACATATAAGCGTCACTGCATCTGTAGCTGAGGGTTAATAATAATGGAAGGCACAAAAGTGCAAACCCTTGGTCTGGAACCATGTTCCTGCTGCAATAATTATTTAGAGTATGGTTATGCAGGCAGGAAAACAGATGACTACACTGACAGCTTATTTTCTAGTACCTAAGTAACACGTATATAGTGCAACCTTCCTTATCTACCAGATGCACAGCTATTTTCTCATCCCATTGCTCATTATTATAATTATGGGTGGAAATGTTTGTACTCTTATTCATTTGCAGCTGGTGAAAAGGTCAGAAAAAAGAGCAGAAGCACAGAAGAATTTGGCCGAGGCCCAAGAGAAGGGTAAAAACAACTGTAACATCTCTGATTAATTTTGGGTTGTGACTGGATTGTGTGCCTGTTTACTAAACTTATAATGCTGCATCCCTTCTTTTCCTACGCTTAAAACACACTGTGTACTAAACAAACTCCTGTTGTGGGTAAAAGTTGTGATGACATAGGGCTTGCAATGTCAGCTGAGCCAGTCATCACATGCACTAGGTCATGTCTCCTTGCTTTTTATACCATCCCTGAGTGGGTGACAAACTTGGCGGAAATTAGGCACTCTTTCGAGGCGAGAAATGCTCTCTCTTGATCTGGACTCTATTGCCACTTCATATCTTACCAGAGCAGGACGTTATATGGAGGATAGACGAGAGATTCTATAGAATTATGCTGTAGCAGGTCAACATCTCTGGTAAGACTTCAACTTGGACACTGATGTGGGGTTGGTGCATCTCTGATACTCCTAGTATAATAGAGGGTGGAGACCCTGAGAGTCTATCTTTGGTCATACACAATCTTGAGAACTCACAGTTTCTCTTTTTGCCCTCAGGCCTGCCTTATCCAGTCGGTTAAGCACTTTCTCAAGTGCTGACAGATACTGCTCCTTTATACTCACTGACATCAGGTACACAACAACCACACTGAAGCCCTGCAACAGACTCTCGATGACATATTTGAAGATTCCAAGCTCTGAGCAGATTTTAAATGGCAAACTAGTGTACCGGAAAAGCCCCCTTGTGAGTCTTGATGACCACATACTTGGAGTCATCCATGAGAAGTACCTCCTGTTACTAAAATGTACGAACAAGTCCTCTACTTTTGGGATTGGGTATCATCAAGTTTCGAGACCGTGACAATGAAATCTCCACAAATCTATATGTTTTCTGGTCTTGCTTGAGGAAATCCACGATTAGCGCCGTCCATTCAAAGATTTCAATTGGTTCGAGTTTTTCTTTGTTTTGAAGACGTTGGAGTTCCTAATCAGCAGGGTCTTGTATCGCATAAGGAACTGATCTCACTGGATTGAACGAAGGCTGAGCGTTAAGGGTCCTTGTGTGTTGTAGCTTTAAACCCTTTGAGTGTACCCAAACCATCCTAAAGCGAAGGGAATATCTGGCTATTACTTCGTATTCAATAACTAAAATTATAATATTCATTAATCACAGCCAAATTACTGCTGTCCTTGTTATGTGCCTGTTCAATTGCAGGAGATTTTGAAAATGTTGAGAGGTTTCAAAAAAGAATGGTAAGTGATGTTTGTGTTGGTTGTTAGCAGGATTCAAGTGTTGTAATGCAGTAAAGCTTGAGCTAAAGTAGTTTTACTGATACCTTCTTGTGTTATAATTAACCCTCGGCATGCATGCGCAGCGAGGGCTACGGTACCTGGTTCGTCAGTGCGTCTGTCTTTTACCACGTTTTCTGCCACAACCTGCATGAAATTGGCGAAGAGCGATAGTAGTGAATGTTACACTGCCTTGATTGTGATTTTCATTACAAAATACTGCGTTCTAAAGTTATGGCATGAAAACCAATTGAACAAGCCAATATGCTAATTAGCACAGGCTTACACCTAGACCGGGTCCGCTTGCTCTGTGTATGTACCTTGGAGGTACAAGAAGTCACAGCAAGACATGTGTATCGACACCCGCATGCTACGTATTGCTGTAGCTAGACTCTCTCCGCGAACTACTATCAGGAGACCACGAGTAAATGCATACTAATAGCCCAGCCCATCAACCAGCGGTACTGTGTATGCGCAGTTTGCTAAGTTTCGTGTTCATAGAGCCATTTCAAATATGGTGTGACCTGACATCTTGGTCCCTACACTTTAGTGTTTATAACTGTTCTCCTGGCTTCAATTACTCTATAGTTAATGCACGTTCAGGAGTACATATTCATACGCATAATACTTTGTACTTGTGCCAGAATTACCCACACTTTCCTCCACTTCTGAACTGTAAAACTATGTCATTGCACCAGTGTACATCTGCTGCAAAAAAACCCTGTTCCATGTTCAGGCATACCAGCTACATTTACATGGAACAGGACATGTAGGAATTTTTGCCTCCCAACATGTTGTCAAACTAACACCGTAGAATGCACATATGCACGAATGCGTGCGTGACTTCTGTTTAATGTGCATTTTTTGCTCCTGTAGTAATGTATGCAACCTGAACTCATGTAATGACAAAGCCTTAAAATTGGAAAATATATTTTCTTGTTCCTGGGAATTTTGAACCCTCCCTCTCATCATCTGTTGTAGGGCTACTTTAGGAAGTCATTTTGTTAGTGTATTGTTTTATTAGCTAAGGCCTTTGTTGCTTTTTTGTTGCTCTGTTCTTTACTTCTGTATAGCTAGACTGATATGCTACAGAATGTGCAAAACACAATTTCACAAGTATACACAGTTGTGTTCATGACCTTTTTAAATGCAGCCTAGTGTAAAACTCATTGTTTACCTCTTTTGTTGTATTTTAGGTAAAATTAACTTTAATGCAGACCTTGATCTTCTTCTATCTTAGGTTAAAGTAACTCCGAAACACAGTGAAGACTGTCAGAGACTACTAACATTGATGGGGATTCCTTACATTAAAGTGAGCTTAGAGAAATTGATGTTTGCAATCATAGCACAGTATGGGTATTTTGTGGTTTGTTTATGGGTGTGGAACCGTTTCTAGGCTCCGTGTGAAGCTGAAGCACAGTGTGCTGAACTAGTGAAAGGTGGGAAAGTCTTTGCTACAGCAACTGAAGATATGGATGCTCTTACATTTGGGTCTTCCATACTACTTCGCCATTTGACAGCTAGTGAACAGAAGTATTGAAGTTTACCACTGTACATATGCACACAGTAATGTCACTACAGTCTACTAGGCAGCCAGCGAGACAATACCAAAGGCTAAGTGCTGTTTAGGCATTGATTTTGTTGAAACTACAAGGTTAGGTAGCAAAACACAAGTTGATAATGTGTGCACACATGTTCCTCTTATGCTGTAGTGCTCCTAGTGCTTTTCATGCTTTAAGCTAAGTAATGGTATTATGTTTCTTTCTGTAGGAAACTACCAATACGAGAAATAACTCTGGATCATCTCTTGACTGACATTGGGCTGACTCAAAGTCAGGTGCGTGTATACACTCTGATATGTACACCATTGGAAGCTCATACCCATTCTTGGTTTACCAACAGTTTGTTGATTTATGCATACTCTTGGGTTGTGACTATTGTGATTCTGTAAAAGGTTAGTGTAATTGTAATACATACCATAGACAAGTGGAAAAATCAAGGTGGATATAGGGATGGCTTAAGCACCAAAAAAAACAAGGACCCACAAAACTACATGACACCATCCCTATGCATGTGTGTATCTTTGTCTGACATTTTTGCCTATGAGTCTAGAGGAAAAAGATGTGGGGAGTGTCATGTTGCTTTTTGTTTCTTTACTTTCTAACTAACCCTTGTTCCCTTTCCTTTTCGTACTTCTTGTCATCCCTACACCCTCCTTTATTTTTAAGATCAACTTGTTTCATTAACAGCTCTGACTACATGACATTTACTTGTGCACATTTTGTAGAGAGGTTGACCTTCATACCAACACTAATAACAAGCCGCCTACCAATGCTCTAATAGCACGGCAGCCCCTGAATACAGCTCAATATTTTTACAGACTTTCAGGGTCCGCCACAACGTGAAAAAGGTGCCAATCACTGCATCCTCACTGGCCTAGTGGCCAGGCGGGGCAGTTATAGTATAGATATGAAACACACAGTACAGTACTCTGGCAATTCACTCCGAAGGAAAGTAGAAGAAGCTCCAGCTAACCATCATGCGACTCTAAACCGCCATGGTATATAAATGCCTTTCCTGTACATGCTGAGTTAGCAGAAAATGGCATTGTTCGGCATGCACTGCAGAGCAGAGAGGACGTACATGTATGACACACATTGTATCCCCCTCACACAAATTTCATTACGCACGTGCTTTACTTGGTCCACACTCACGGCGCCAATGTTACACACACCCTCTTCACATATCGAGTGTGCAGGAGACACCAATTTCACCCAGTTTATAGCCCATCTACCAAGCAGGGGACCAGAGATTGCTTAACTTCTGTGCCCTGCTAAGTTTTTTCAACACGTTTGTGACCTGGACTGTTGGTATACAGCATAACAGAGATGAATATGAGCCGTGAGAGCCAGTGAAGCTTTCCACAGCGGTGCCTGAGATGTACAGACCAGTCCAACCTTCCATTAGCTTGCAAGTGTGGTCATAGGCAAAGAGGCAGATACTGGAAACCATTAGCTACAGTGACCGGTAAGCAATACTTTGGTGAGCCACTGCAACTTCGACCAGGACGGCCAGGATTGGCCATAGTTTCACTATGCAGACTGTACCGGTGCTATCCCTGTATAAAATGTCTGCCAATGCTCTAATAATCAATATGACTCCCAGGTGTTGGACCAGCCAAAGGCTTAAGCTTGATTCGCCAGTATGGATCAATTGAGAAGATAATGTCCAACAATCCAAAGGTCATACTACACACAACATTCTCTATGTATTACCATAGTGTCATTTCTACAGTTGAATTTTCCTGAAAACTGGCCCTATGAGGTAAACTAATTTGTGTTGTTGTATGTACCGTAATACAAATGATGGTAGAAAAAATGAACGACAGAAATGCACAGAACAGATGTGTAAACTAAATGGCAGAGATGTGTACATGTACGTACTAAAGGGATATTAAGATCGTAGGATACACTCCCAAAGCCAGTGAATGTCGCCATCATTCTTGCTGTTTGAGCTGCCCTGGTATACAACTCAGTAGGTAAGAGTCCACTACCAAGACTGCAGAATCGAATCCCACCCAGTGCAGCTCTTTCTTTCTAGTCATCCTTAATATGTAGTGTGCTCTGATTGGCCTTGCAGCCTCGTTGATGTTTACATGCAAGGAACAATGCATGCATGCTTGTGGAGTCTGATCTGGTGTCTAAATAAGAGATGAGCCTGCACCAACACTTCGTGGCTCTTGTCATTACTAGAACACACATTCAGTGAGGGGCCTGGTTGATGAGGTGGTGGTGAGGATAGGTTGATCCACAACTAGGATTATGCAATAAAAAGGCACTTTCTAGTGAGTTCCAAAGTAACTTGATGCTTTATAGTGTCATCCTTACAACCAGAAGACCAGAGTGCGCGTGCGTGTGTGCTTAATAATATAAGCTCATAGGTATTTAATTCGCATGAACCTATATACCACGTCAGTATAACAATTCTCTCTTTTAATAGGAGGCACGGCAGTTATTTATGAGTCCTGAGGTTGTTAAAGCAGACAGCGTAGAGGTTTGTGTAACATATCAGTTTTTGTACGATTGAAATAGTTTTCTTATGCAGTTGAAGTGGTCAAAACCAGATGAAGCTGGCCTTGTTCAGTTTATGGTTGAAGATAAAGGTTTCAGGTGTGTAATAATAAATTTTTCTCTTAATGAAATTATTTGTGCATATAGTGAGGATCGTATCAGAAATGGGGTCAGAAAACTTGAAAAATGTAAAGAGGGTGCAACACAAGGGCGACTAGATTCATTTTTTACGAAACTTCCATCACCAGCCACAGCAAGTAAACGAAAAGTACGTGCTTACTGGAGTATGGGCCATTTGGGCATTGTGTGCTAGGTGTTTTGTATAGTATTTAATAACGACCATAAATGGAGCATGCTGCCACCTACTTGGTACGTGTTGCCTTAGCAAATAGGACACCTTTATTGGTATAATGGTACAGCAATCACTGATTGTACAACATAGGAAGAGAACAAAAATGTCACAATCAGTTCTCGTGCTACTTTTTCAGGTAACATTGAGTTGGCTGGAAGCATAACACGCTGCTTTTCATCAATATTCATATCAAACTAAATTGAAGCACAATGCAGCTTCACAAATGGGTGTTGTTCTTCCTGGCAAAACATTTCTGCAAGATGACAACTGCTCACAGACTAAGAGTTCTCCTCTAGAAAGTCAGCTATCCACTTTGTTTGTGGCTCACCAGCTTTCAAGTAGCTTGTAGATCAGGCACTTCCTAGGCAACAGGAATGATTTTTTGTCGTACTTGTTGAGTATTTCTCTTCTCCTTTTTCTCATTTGGCTTCAGACACACAACTCCTGATGCATGCGTTACTGATTTAAGTTGCAGAAGAATTGTGCTTTTTGCAAAGACCACCTTTGCCCTTTTTTGTGCCTTATGGAGGTTGCAAGGGATAAGTCTGATGCTATCTAGAGGCCGTTTCAACCGATCCAGCAGACTAGGCTGTTCCGATGATAAACATGATTGCTGCTCTAGTTTGAGGCAGTATCATTGTCGCTCTTTTCACACTCAGAGGAAAGGCTAACATGCACATCTGCCAACGCCATACTGTCTTCCATAGTTCTAGACATAGTTCTGAGGATCACACGTGCTGGGCACACATGCACAATAATAAGTGCATGCTTGTGCCACGCCCTCCGAGTATAGATGACCTCCTACCTTATGCAGCTATGCTAGAAAAGTGAACCAAATTTAGCATAATAATATCGAAACCAGTTAGCTACTAATGGGTTGAATGAGGAATTGGGAATAATAGGTAGACAAAGTGGATGGGAGGGAAGAAGGGGGGTGCCTTTTTATGATGATGAGTGAGAACGGGTCAGTTTGTGTTTTGGGAATGTCATGCCTGCGAGAGCTTCTCGGGAAAAGAATTGTGAGTCTCTTGATAGTCTGTGAAAAGTAGTTACATGCTGAGTTTTGAAGCAATTTGTTCTTCTCTGCTTGAGTTTGCTAAAGGTTATATTCCGAGTATCTGGGAGTTAAGAAAAGATAAGGATAAGTTATCCCCTAGCGTAAAATTGTGCCTATCTCATAGTGCACCTGGACACATGCAAAGGGTTGCCACGGGCTGGGTAAGTTTGGTTGTCTGCAGGCACATCCACAGCGTCTGAGTGCGTCGTCAATGGCTCTGCGCTGTGGCTGCTATTTATTAACTATTCTGTGTGCATGTGCAGCAAGGTTTACATTATTCTCTGTCTGTCTGTTTGTCTGGCACTATAGGCTAAAAAGCGGCCTATCAGCAATACCAACCGCTTCAGAACTACAAGAACCTGAAAAAATAGCTGATTTTCCTGAAATGACTGCATTTAGGAGAGATGGCGTGAAAACAAGCAAAAAAAGAGACTATACATAATCAGCACAGGCTCACCTTGACTATTAAGCGCATCATGAACGGATGAAGTTAGTTACTCGGAGGATGTGTATTGAGTGCAGTGTTTCTCTACCCTCTGATTCAGTTAGTCTGTGTTAGAGTGAGAAATTGGCTCTAGGTTAGACCATGTAACGTGGGCCCGGCCATCAATTATGCGTGTGAGCTAGCAGATCAACACGTGTGCACATTCCTTGCACTTAGTGTTTCCACTTCAGTGCTTTTTATGGTTACCACGTTCAGGTTTATGATGTATTACTTCACAGGCAACAGGTGAACATGGCCATGGTCCAATGAGAAAGAAATCGAAACTATCGACTCCTCTTCTTCACAAGAAAAAATGACATATTACTTGTGTGTAGCATTGCTCTGCAATGTGGCAAGATTTTGTTTTACTGTATCGAGTAGGGTGGGCTTTCAACCTACTCAAATAATAGTATATACACGTTGTTTACATGTGTAAATAACCAAAACTAACCCCAGGCATTATAACAGACAGAGAAGCATGCTGACTAGTATCCAACCCATCATAATATAAGTTTGTACACAATATTTGTATGCTGAGTTAACAACACAGTTGTACTATTATGATAAGAGTTAAAATTACAATGTTTGTAAACCTCAGACAATAAAGAATGGACATGTCCAACACAATTTGCAGTCTCTATATACCACGTGTCAGTATTTATGGTCAGCAGTGGGAGGATGCTGTACGAGCCTCTCAGCTGTAAACAGTTCAGTCATAAAGGGTTTCGGGTAAGAGTTTAATTCAGTACCCACTGTCTGTACCGTGCCCATCACATGTAGCTAACAATACTGGGATGACAAGTGCATGTGATGCAGTGGCATGAGGGCTATATACACACAAATGCTCGTGCACATCTTTCACCACACAACTGAAGTGGAATACTCTGTACGTGACAAACTAAAAGACAGTGAGGTAGCGGTGAACATGCAGTCAAATACAACCAAGGAGCTGTCACTAAAACTCTCATGTGCTGAGCTGCATATCACGCATTAAGTTGCAGGCTTGTTTCACCCGACTTGTGTCTCTGGGACCATCTTCTTGCAATGTTAATGTAATGAACCGCTACTGCTCTACCTACTCATGATTGATTTTAAATGCCATTTAGTGGTTTCAAGAGAATATTAGCCAGTGTCGTCTGCAGTGTAGCCAGAAGTTTTGCAAAGGTCAAAGGTATAATATAGGAGGTTAGATCACATTATACAGCTTTCACCGACCAAGACCAACACATGGAATGCTAATAATGTGACAGGAGCTATTGATAAAACCACCCAGTATTAAGTGTGTAATCTGGGGAAACGATAATGTGACCAAGGGAGTAGGTTTGGAGAGAGGAAGAAGGGTCCAAGATCCCATTTAAGCTCCTGTCAAAATGATGAGGCGTTTTGCTTTGACGGATGAGGGGACAAGGCCTGCAGACTTGAAGATGATTATGGCAAAGAGCTTCTTGGAAACCTAAGCACAAAGACTAAC
>CASHTH010002038.1:0-16546 GCA_030341885.1 Geodia barretti
CTATTACAGTTCGACTGCGCATGGAATTCAAACATTCCAAATGTAATACATACACCATACTAAGATTATAACTTTATGCTAACACTAGTCAGCTTGATGATACTGTTCCTGCTTGCTGAAATTCATCGGTCGAAGGATGCTTTGCCATGTCCTGATCTAACTGTATCAGTTTCTGTATAAGTTCATCTACACATTGCATTTCTTTTGCTTCCACCAGTGAAAATTCTTGCACAAAATAAACGAAATGGAGAAATAGGGAGTTTAATCCATCATGTAAATCCAATGCACGGATATCATGGAAATGGTGATGGTATATATGGGCTAGAATAGCAAAGTAAGTTCGAAATATTCTTCTTACAATTGGAATAAAATCCACGGGGAATTCATAACCTACAGAAAAGAACAACCTTGGTTCAAATGACGTAATTATGTCAGAAATCGAAATTTGGAGATGTCAACATGAAATCACACTTTTCAATTTGAAAGTGGGAGGCATGCACTAGAGTGTATCTTAGAGCTCCAAGTGGCACTTAAAACTTTGTTCAACTCCCTGATTTATCATGTAATACAACGATAATGCAGAAACATCTTAGAAAGAGCTTTCCTACAACTAACGTGCTGGACTTTATTTGCAGAGGGGTGGTCACTCTCATCAAAGTACAGTAGTACATAGTACATGGGATGAAACAGATTATTAAGCATTGTAGCCTGATGTAGCCTTAGGTCCAATAAAAACCTCACGTAAGTGCAAACCCCCAGAAACACTGGTGTTGGTTACCCAGTAGCATGGCTTTTTGTATTTTCAAGCTGTAAGTCCTGACTATTGACTTCACCTACGCAACAATATGGGGATTGTGTCATGGGGTCGTGGGTGTCAGCGTGCTCAAATCTGTTCATTAACCATCAGACAAAATCTGACACTAGGTGTACTTCATCCTCTGTTACGTATGTTGCATATTGAGCAGAGCCTGTGGTTAACAGGGAGGGCTGCATGTTTATGGTATCGACCAGTTTCAATTGCCAACTTATGGCAGCTGACTCGCAGTTTGTTAGAGGCATTCGGATGTTTGTTTGGTATCTGATGTAAAAGGTAGTTCTTACGCTGGAAGATTTCCTTGGACAATTTGTACGTTCTCAGTTGGGCTATAATAGTATGCATTTACTCGTGGTCTCCCGCTAGTACCTCACGGAGAGTCTGACTGGGCTAGCTACAGTAGTAGATGGCATGCGGGAGTTGATACATGTTGTTTGATGCGACTTCTTGTGCCTTCAACATCCACAGAACAAGCGCACCCGGTCTGTCACGCCATCAATGATCCCCCGCCAAAACTGGTCCCCCCAAAACATCCGTGGCAGCCGTAATTGGTCCCCCCTGCTACATACGGTTACCCACCCAAAATATATACAAGTAGCAAGCGAACCCGTGTGTCCTTTATATATCTTAACATCTTTGAGCCATGTCACA
Source organism: Geodia barretti (assembly GCA_030341885.1). NCBI lineage: Eukaryota > Metazoa > Porifera > Demospongiae > Tetractinellida > Geodiidae > Geodia > Geodia barretti. The sequence goes on from CASHTH010002038.1 coordinate 1,466, forward strand.
ATGTGGTTCCGACGGTAACTGTTCCTCTTCTCGCTGCTGCATTCACGTCGTTTCCCACGCGCGTTACTCTACTGGGCACCCTGTTCTGGACATTATGAGCGTCCTGAAGGGATAAGCGGAGAAGAGAAGGCGTCTTTAGCACATCAACACACTGAGCTGCTCCAATAAGCATCCTAGCCTGCTTCCACCTATGAATGTAGCCCCTCAAATGTGCCCGATCACTAAAGTTGATCAAGTAATCTTCTTCAAGAGAAAACAAGTGATCGAGGTATGCTCCATACCTAGTATCTACTACACGTTGCAGAGCCTTTCTTTTGGGGGAGACCTAACGGCTACCCTGCAATCTAATTGGTATGTTTCCACCAGTTGAAAGCTCCCATACTTCTTTTTAAGTACTATTCGTGGCTTTTCTTGGGTGACTTTGCATTCAGGTAAGCTTCACCAACGTATCTTGCAAATCCGTGCAAAGTTGGCGAGTACAGGCATCTTTGTTAGCGTACCTCAAGCCGATGAGCATAGCACGGCATCCAATAGACCCACTGGAATTCCTTACAAAGCTTCCCTCTCATCCCGTTTTGGCCAGATATGTTAGCAGAGGCCCAATCTGTCCCACCCCCCACAAGAATTTGTTTACCCTCAGCTGCTACACCTAAAACTCCCCACCCTCTATAGAATAGGACTTATACCAAATGACGGTTAACGAGCCGGCCACTATGCATGCATGCGCCTTGGTGATAGAGCACGTGGTCGGGGCATTTTGCCAGTTTGCTCGTCGCCGGGTGGAAACTCCTCTCTTGCGTGCTCGTTTTTCATTTTTTCCCTTCTCTATCCCTTCGGGGGTGTGATCAGGACTGGGTTGGGGCAGGGGTGGAGCCGGAAATTGAATGACTCCACCTCCAGGAAGAGGGAAATCCCCATTGCCACACCCCTCTCGAGCAGCAGAGCCCAGTCCCTTTGGCCAGCATCCCTAATGAGGGCATAGGCACTTATGCTAAGGGATGAATGGAGTTGGGTGGGGGCTGGGTTATCTTATTGGCGGAAGTGACTCTAAAGCCTTTCCCAAAGCGTTATAAGCCCATCAGCATCTGCCTATTGGCAAACCTCAAGACCATGTGCAAGACCTACTTCCTTCATCTTTCAAACAATACTGAACTAAGACTAACTCATCCTTGACATTTCCAGAATCAGTAGAGCAAAAAGCTATAACTATGCCTCTTACTTTAAGGTAGTGAGAAAACATTTTGCAGAGTCCGATGTCTACACCATGTCATTCCTCGTAACACAGCATATTTGTGGTAAGGTCATCCTTATACATAACATCTTTACTCTCCCATTCACTGTAGCTTCCATCGATGTGAAACTGTGCACTAAGGTTAAATAGGAGGATTTGTTGGTGAGAAGCTTTGGCTGCTTGGATCACATTTGCACGATGTTGCTCGCTTTTGTGATGCTGGTTTTATAGTTGTTAAATTTCGGCGCACTTGCACAGCAAGAGTTACAGTATTATGTCTCTGTGTGTGTCTGTTCCCACGTTTTCTGCCACTAGGTGCAATAAGAACGCCAGAAAGTTTTGCAAACAGGTTCGGCACTACATTGGCCTGATTTTAAAACTGGCAATTGTCGCAAACCATGCGTACATTGACAGCCTAACCCAGCCCATCAAGTAGCCACCCACGCAGGCATATAGGTGTTGCAATGTTCACACGCTCGCATTTTATGACCGGAGGGTTTGCAGATTCAGATTCAGCAATTCAGACACAAGAAAAATTAAGCCTGTTAGGCACTTCTCAAGCTTTCACTCTATTGCATTAAGGCCTGGGTACACACCTGAAGACCATGATGCAGAAATTTTGTCATAAAACTCAAGGATAAACCTCTATAATATATTAAACTTTGTATGCAACAATCACAGGACCCAATTGGCCATGCCCACTTGTATTTATCATAATTAATATGAATTTTTATTACGTTTGCCGTTAGGCGGTGGGTTTAGTGGCGTTTAATGGCAATTAGACGAAGTTAATGGGGTGACAGGGTGAAGAGGGCTGCATGCAGGGGAGCCCCTCCCCTCTTATGGCGAGGCATGTGCAATAGGCAGTGCGCATTGCCACGTGGCATTTTTGGTATTGCAAACCAACAGCGGCTGGCAAGGCAAGGCATTGGCTCTATATCTCCCTGCTTGCTCCTGGCTGTATGTCTCCTGCTCTCTCAGCATTGCTCTGATGGCGGATGACAGCAGTTCTGGTACACCACCTGGCACGGAGGACGCGGCCACGCTCTCCGAAGCAGCCTTACGCGACATCGTCCGCCGAGAGGTCTCGGCAGCAGTGCCAGAAGCCCTCAGAAGTGGCCCATCGCCTGGTGGCCTCCCAATAGCAGGTCAGTGGCAATATTATAGTGGCATATCGCAGGTGTTCATCCGTGGGTAGTGCGGGGCGGCATAACAGGCCTCCCCCCATTTCGAGCCAGCGGTAGATAAACCAAGTGCTTCTATCTGCTAGGCTCATCCGGCTTGGCATCAGGCATTGCGGCCGCTACTCTTCCGTCCTCCATGGCATCCATCCCACTATTCCCTGCGGCTTCCTCAGGCAGCTCACTTACGGTGCCTTCCACAGCTTACAGTCTCCCCATCACGTCCAGCCTGCTGCCGGCTACATCACCTTCCAGCACGCCCCGTGGCAAACCAAAACCTCCCCCGTTAAAGGTCGCTAGCCCCAAGACGAGAACGAGAGATTGTTGGTTGTTATCTTTCGCGACGTACGTGGCCATCGTGAGCCAGGTGCACCCAGAAAGAGTGGGCGACATGCTAGCCTATATGTACCTTATAGTGCGTGAGGCTAGCAAATTCGGCGGGAACGGCTGGCTGACTTACGATTCCGTCTTCCGCCGGAACCCGACAGGCTCCTCTTCCCCGTGGAACTCGCTGGACGCATCGTTGCACAAGGTATACACCGCCAATCAGCCAGGCAAAATGTGCCCCCCTGCAAGCACTGCCACGAGGTCGACCATCAAGAGGCAGACTGTGAAGTGGCCTCTGTCCTACCGCAGTCGCGCCGCCAATCGGCTGAACCCGGGCCGGAGATCGTCCCTCCCCTGGGAATGGGAAAACGCCCCCTTTATCTTAACCGCCAACTACAGATTTGCTACTCGTGGAATGCCGGAAATTGCAAGTTTCCTGGGAAGTGTGCATACGCGCACGTCTGCTCGCTGTGCTATGGGTCCCATCCGAAGTCGGCCTGCAGGGACCCAGCAGTCGCTCCTCCTCCGAAACGCCCGGCTGCCTCCACAGGGGACCTGAGGCGGGGAGTTTTGACTCTCAGGGCATCTCTGTGATCAAAACGTTATAGCCATTATTGGGTGGTTCCACATTGGTATATTGTCTCTCACATGTCAGTAGCAGGTGCAAGACGCGGAACAACGTTATTAGCCCTGCAGTGCGCAGCGCGGGAAGCGGGGTTACGTTCCCCACGGTTGATGTCTCCCCCCCCTGTCTCCCTCTCACTCTCTCGTTTAGATCCCCAGATTCTCAGGCTGAGCAACTTCTCTCAGGGCTCCTACAGATTCACAGCGGATTTACTCTCCCTTGAGGTGGCAATTTCAGCCGTCCCGTGTGGGGCTTTTTTTCCCCCCTCTCAACCTAGCCGCCTGAGAGGCGGCCTAGCCCTAACCCTAGCCCTAGCCTCCTCTCAATCCCTGATATACAATTCACCCAATTCCTGCTGCGGGGCATAGCTACTGGTTTTGGGATTGGATATTTAGGCATGGCTCACAGCTGAAACCAATCTGAAGTCAGCTTGCGGCCAGCTTCAGGTGATATCCGATTACCTCAAACGGGAGGTTCAGCTGGGCCGCCTTCAGGTCGTCCCCACTCCAAAGGGGCCTGCCCCACCACCCCTGCAGGTTAGCCCTTTTGGAGCCATTCCTAAGAAGCATAAACCCAACAAATGGCGCCTCATCGTCGATCTCTCATCGCCCTGAGGCCAGAGTGTCAATGACGCCATCCCAGCAGACCTCTGCTCTGTATCGTACACAGATGTGGACGACGCAGTAAGTATGATGCAGAAACTCGGCGACGGATGCCTTATGGCGAAAGTAGACATCCAGGAGGCTTACAGAGCAGTCGCTGTCCACCCGTCAGACCAGCGGTTTCTGGGATTGTCTTGGAAGGCACCTTCTTCATCGACAAGGTGCTCCCTTTTGGCTTACGCACAGCTCCCAAACTATTCTCTGCCTTGGCAGACGCAATGATGTGGATGCTACACCACAGAGGAGTGGTTAATACAATTCACTACCTGGACGACTTCCTCCTCCTGGGCTTTCCAACCTGCAGCCAAGCCCTCTCATCGACCCTAGGCTTATGCGCATAGCTTGGTTTTTCAGTCGCCCCGGAGGACCGTGTTCCACCTTAACCTTTCTAGGCGTTGAGATAGATTCGGTGGCAGGCGAGATCCGTCTACCCCAAGAGAAACTCTCTCGACTCTTGGCCACACTCCAGCTGTGGATGTCCCAGTCTGATACAGCGAGGCCGAGGACCTCAGGAAAGAAGAGGGAGCTCCTTTAACTCATTGGCCAACTTGCTCAAGCGGCTAAAGTAGTTCGCCCGGGCAGGCCTTTCTTGCGTGGCCTAATTGACGCACCCTCCTCGGTCAAGGAGCTAGGGCGCTTGGTGCACCTGAACAGTGCAGCAAGGGCCGACCTAGCCTGGTGGCACACGTTCCTTAGAACATGGAATGGTATATGCGTTGTACCCCCCACGGGTGTGCCACTAACGTTAGCATCAGGCTCCTGGGGCTGCGGAGCATTGCATTAGGACGGCGCTGATCCGAAAGCTGTGGCCATTGAACTTTGCTTCTGGAAGCCCGACCGCATGGAGACCCTGCTTTAGGTGATGTACCAGGTACGCTCGAGATAGTGGTTTCCCCGACTGCAGCATAAACAAGGGGCCGGGAGTTGGAGGCTGTATGCCAATGTAGTTGATAATCGCTGTTCTGGGGCAGATAGCAGTGTTCGTGCGCTTGGCGAAAATGGTCAGTTTCGCTCTGCTTGATGTAGATGCAGACTGCAAGGCAAGTATAAGCACAACTGGGCCCCACAAGAATGCAGCTTTAATGGCAGGCCATGGCAAGCTGGTGTGAGCCCTATATGGGGCTGCAATAATGGAGAGACATCGACCCCCGCAGGCCCCTGCTGAAGTGGCTGTCGGAAACAGTGGAAGGTGTTGGTGAATAGAGAGTTTAGTCATGGGACAAGCTGTGATACAGCTCTTTGGGATGTAGACTCAGCCGGAGCGGCTGAAAGTCCCATGCCTTAGAGATAAGAGTCACAAATGGGGGTGTGGTGCAGGGATCTAGGTCAAAGGTCAAGTGCTTAATGACTAGGCAACGCCGATAAGGGTAGGCGGGCTTATAAATACCCTTTCAGCCTTGGTAATAATAACAGGGGGTGTACGTACCCCGCAAGTAGTTATGACCCTTGCAAACGATACCTCCAAAACCAACCTCATCAGTACTGATGAAAGGTTGAGCATAATAGGTTTTTATGTCACTTCATTAACAGCTGTGATTAAGGAATAAATTCGACATGCAAGAAAAGTAAGTACGCTTATCAATATTGTATTCTTCATGCGAGAAAAAATCCACTGCTTACTTACCGTGCGATGGGCGGGAGAACATTGGGATAGGCAAAATTAGGGCGCTTTTGCGGACAAACGGTGGGATTACTTGCGTCAGATATCTTCTTTAGTCTCTCGCATGAGTATACACCCTTGCTGATATTGCATCAGCACTTTTCTGGCCTTTTACGATCAAAAAACCAAGGGGAACACTGTCGCCCAGCGTCAAAACAGCACGTCCCCGCCAAGAAAAGTACCTGGGTTGGTCTATATGTTCCTGTCCTCAAACCGACCAGCAGATTACGTAATTTTTAGTAAATCTGATTGGAGAATTTGTGCATGACCGCGGTAAACGTACAAAATCCGATTCCGCGCATGTCAAGTACACAAATTATACGTGGGCGTGGTCACGCAGCGCACACTCCACGCGTTGGACAGGCCTTAATTCAGCTGAGCAACCAGCGTCATGTCAGTCAACATCGCATCACAGCCATGAAAGTGTACGCTGCTCGCACTCGTAAAAATAACGACGGTTACTTGCCTTTTGCAGCCTAGCCCAGCCAGCCACCCACGCAGGCACATAGGTGTTGCAATGTTCACACACACGCATTTTATGACCGGAGGGTTTGCACTTTAGTGCTTATCGTTAGATTCAGCAATTCAGACACAAGAAAAAGTTACGTATTAAGCATGCTAGGTTTTTCTAAGCTTTCGACATGCATAATCTCAACCAGCGACTTGTCATGTAGAAAAAAACTATGTGATGCCAAGAGAAAAAAGATGCGGAGCTCTGGACAGCTGTTTCATGTCAGTCAACATCGCACCACAGCCATGAAAGCGTACGCTGCTCGTGCTCGTAAAAGTAACAACGGTTACTTGCCTTTCGCTTTTTTAGGGTCGGAGCCTGTTGTTTTTGGCAAGCCATCATGTCCAAGCTAGGCAAGCGACAGCGAACTGCGTAAAAAAGACATCCATCGCACAGCAGAATTGGTAGGAAATCAGCGACTGGGCTAACTGCATAACGGTTGGTTGTTCCTTATTTTGGCGTGGAAGATTGCCGATGGCCGGTGCTTAAGCCCAACATACACAGCGCAACTTTGGCGCAACTTTTGTTGCAACTTGTATGCAACTTTGATGCAACAACATTTTGCAAAATAGCTGATTAGTCCATGAGTGGAGTTTTGGTAGCTGTAATACTGAGGAGAAGGCAGAGAAAGGAGAGTATGGGTTAGGGAATGGGTCAGGAATAGACAACAGCATGGAGCCTAATGCAAGAGCTACTTCTTGCTGACAGAGCAACGTTCAACTTCTTGTGAATAGAGGTGTAAGACCTTCAGATCTTGCGACCCCTGATCACCTACCAAGATACAAACATGCGACAGGCCATTTCTGCAGGAGAGAGATTAGCTCTTACGCTGCACTTCTTAGCTACAGGTACAGTTTGATGCATACACTGTGTTGCTAGGTTACTCAGTGCATTAACATTATTATATTCATACAGGGGAAACCTATTTCAGCTTGCAGTACTTGTACAGGATCCTGCCCAAAGGTCTTGTGCCAGAGACATGTGAATCTATCACTGATGTGTTGGAACAATATTTACAGGTGACATGATAATATTTAGAGCAATGGCTCAGTGTCAAGCGGGGTTGTCTATGGTGGCATGGAACTGTGAACATTAAATATCCTAGTAGTTCCTGCTGTCAGGCACACTGGTTGGGAAATGGGGTGTCCTGGTGTTGGTAGAGACCCAGGTAAGTCAGCAGAATATAGTAATGACTGTTTGTTTAAATATCAACCTTTTCCATTTGTCGTCCTGGATGCTCCTCAACTCTGCAGCAACATAATTATTCCCCAAATATTTCGTCATCATCTGCTTTTTTGCATCTTTTTTGTGATTCCATGCATACTAGTGTCTTTTGCAGCAGCTCATCTCCCTGCGTTTCTCTCTTGGCACTTACTACACTTTGGTTTAACGTCATCTTTTGTAGTAGGCTGTTTTGTTCATTGTGATAGATCATCAACAACCCCATTCTCCGAAACTACTGATTCATTTCAATATCATATTCTATCCGTATGGAAAATGTTTATCATTAAAAAATAGGTACCAAGGACAGAACTGAATGGAAGCTGCCAAGCAATTGGAACTTTCCACATTGTATTGGTGCTATGGATGGAAAACATATCCCTTCCCCAAAATTCTGGTTCCTTCTATTTTAAGTATAAGCATAGATTTAGCATTGTGCTATTAGCTGTGGTGGATGCTGACTACTAGTTTCTCTACATCGACATAGGGTGCATTGGCAGAGTTTCTGATGGAGGTGTATTTAGAAACAGTGCAGTCAATGCTGCACTGTAAAACAAGATCATCATCTGCTGCCGTACATTTCAGTGGCTGATGATGCATTCCCACTGAAAGACTATATTCAAAAGTCGTATGGTCAAGTGGGACTGACAAAAGAAATGAGGATCTTCAACTACAGGCAAAGTCGAGCACGTCATATTGTAGAGAATGCAGTTGGGATTTTGGCGAACAGATTTAGAGTGTTTATGACACCAATTGGCTTAGCACCAGAGAAAGTCAAAGCAATTGTGTTGGCATGACATAACTATCTCAGTTCAGGTAAATCTAGTTCCTGTGTGCTCCAGTGGTGGACACTGAAGACACAAAAACCGATGCAATATCTCCTTGGGACTGGTGCAAAGAATCAGAGCCACAAACGGCTCTATTCTGGATACCCATCGCCTAATGCAAGAGTTGCTGGAGTCACCCACCGCCACTTGCGGGGGTACGTACACCCCCTGTTATTATTACCAAGTGCTGACGAGAATTTAACAGAATGCAAGCATTCTACATAGAGGAGAACTTGTGAATATACACATTGCAAAGTGGACAGCACTGTTACACACATGCACATATTGTCAGACTACTTGATGGGGTTGCTTCACTTGCCGAACACAAAGTGGATTTCAGATAAACATACCAAATTTTGTCGGAAACAAACTCTCATCCTGTAGTTGCTTTTGGATGTATGTCAATGCAGTGTCTATAAACTGACGAGCTGGTAACTTGGTCAATCTCTTCCCGCCTCTTCGTTCATCAAGCCAATCAAAAGCCCTAATAGTTACAACAAAAACAATGCTATCATGACGACAGTTGGTGTTCGTCTCTGCCTTGCAAAAATCACTCATGAGATATAGCAACTAGGCAAAGGCAAAAGCAAAGAATACAGTTCAACGTCACCCAGGACATAAAAGAGTTTCTGTGGGAAGGACTCGAACATATGACACTCTTTAGTGTAGGTAGAGTGATCTCCACACTAAGTTACCAGGGTAGTCCAACAGGCAGGATTCAACATAGTTAATTAACGTAGCGTACACAATGTTTTAGTCTAGAGATACTGTGTTCTCTTTCAAAACAAAATAACACAAGGGAAAAAATATGTGGGATTCATAACTCAACATAAGAATGGGCCAGCACAATAAAACAACAAAGTTGCTTCGAGCATCAATCGTAAGCGATACACTAAAGCAAAGCAAGCGCAAAGCAAATAATTTAGCGACACACGAAGGACAAAACTTATTCAAAGACGCCTAATTGGACTCGAACCAATGACACTCTCGCAGTATACTTTTCCAACTGACCTGTACAGCAAGCAGGCTAAAAAACAACACAAAATATTGAAAAACAAGCCGAAAGTTACTACGTGAAGAGATTCCCCCATCCAATTAGCGCATATCACCAAACTTCCAGTGAGTTATTCCTGCTTTTTTTGCGAGAAATGAGCGTCCTCAGGTTGCAGCAGTTCTATAGACTTATCCATGGAGTCTTGATAGAATGAATTCAAAGTTGCTGCACCCTCTTCCTCTCAGCTATGGCATAATGGTCACAGGGGTTACGACTTTATTGGATAGCAGGCAATATTTCATGGAGCACAGGTATCGATATTGCTCTGTACACATGATATCCTCTAAGGCTGTGTGGTGCATCAGGGCTCCATGGCAACAAGCATGCATGCCACAAGATGTAAGTAATGTGTGTGCTGAGATCCCCATGCTGATCATGGAGTACGCCAGTCTGGTCTGTCCATGCTTGTGCAATTAGTGATGGTAGTCTTAAGTTTAATGTAATGGTCATTGTGCACTAGTCATGCCACCCTATAAAGAGCATCATCAGTCAGTCTAAATGTTTGTCTTCATAATGCCCTAAGTGTACGACTAGTTTTGGAAATACAATACTCTTCAGCAACCTGCGATATGCAATCAGCACAGACCTGGAGTTTTGACAGGCCACATAAGAAACACTTGCAAAACCAGTAGTAGCCATGGAATGAAAGAAGCGACAGTCAGAATGTAGAGTCGACAATCACCTGAGTAGAGCTAGCTAGAGACGCTATACGCACACTGCTTAGGACAAGAGGATCTTGCAACCACAGCTTTAGATTGAATGGGCTTAAACAAGTCGTGGCAAGCCAACGGATTACGTCTATTGGCTTTTTCACTCACACTCATTTCTGAAAAATGGCCTTTGTACAATTCATGCTATGCATGCGCTGCTCTGGATGTGTGGTCCATCCGAAACATCTATGCCCTCGTTGCTCAGAAGCTGTTTGTATTGTTCATTGGTCACATTGTAGCTTGTAGTACCAGAATAGTGTTACCAGACAGACAGACAGACAGACAGACTAACACACACTCTTAAGTATTGTAACCCTCTCTGTGTATGCATGTTGAGTGTATAACGTTGCGTACCACTAAAAGAGAAAAACCGAGCTTTAGTTCTCCAAAACAATTGCTATCCGCCTAATGATAGGTCAGACTGATTAAACGTTACTTACTCCTTTCCTGCTGTCATTGTTGGACAGGAGCTATTGGTGCAGCACTCAGAAACCACTCCAACTTGAACATTAACATGATTGAAAAACGAAAGACCTAAAGAAGGTGTAAGACCAATAACAGCAGCATTCTATGGATGTCATAATATTGTATAATTATAGTGTAACAAGTAAATTAAATCCTGCGAATTTCAAAAAGAGGCATATAGGGATGGTATAAAAAGAAAGGGAGGCAAGATAGGGATGGGATACATGAGTACAACTTTTTTAGTTCCGAGTTTTGGCTCGGTACTGGCCTTGACCAGCAGGAGTGGGGAGGGGCCTAGGCTCCAAACCACGAATGTCTGGGCATGGGCAGCACCTACCAGTGGCAAAGCCTTGTGGGGATGAATCTCATTAGTTCAGAACAACAAGCGCTGCGCTCCAGGTAGCCTTTATAAACTCGTGATGCCAGAGAGAGCAAGTTACGGTATGCTCTGCTGATGAGGGCCAACCAGCCCGAAACAGCTGTCCAGAGCTACTCCTCTTTTTTCGCTTGGCATCACATGGTCTAATATCTTCATGAATTTAAAAATACGTAAAATTAGTCAAATTTAAAATCCTGTGAATTTAAAAGAAGAGGCATATAGGGATGGTATAAAAAGAAAGGTAGACAAGATAGAGATGGAATACATGAAACATGGTTAATGGGGATATGAGCATGCTGACACCCCCCGACCCCATCACAGAATGCCTTATTGCTGCCTAGGTTAGATATTAAGGCTACAATAGGTCCTATACTATAGCTTGAATAACAACATCATTACCCTCGGCGCGCATGCGCAGTGAGGGTACTGTAGTTGTGTTTGTCTGACTGTCTGTTACTCTCAATCTCACTTCACGGGTGTTTGTTCGTCTCACAAAGGATACGACCTACTTAACGGGCAATGAAGGTCATAAATTTCGAACGGTTTTCTCTGAAAATGCTCCGTTCCAAAGCTAGAGTGCATCCGGTATTGTACGGCTAATGTCGGTAGACGCCATTTTATTGCTCCGGAAAATGCGCATGCGCTTATATTCAGCACAGGCTTACCTCCGCTTGCTCTGTGTATCTTGAAGGCACAATAAGGCACAACGAATGGCGTGTATCGACTCTCGCATGCTATCTATTGCTGTAGCTAGCCCGTGTCAGACTACTAGCGGGAGACCGCGAGTAAACGCACACTAATAGCCCAGCCCATCAATTAGCGGTACCGCGCAGTCGCCGCACTTTCATTAACCCCCGGCGCGCATGCGCAGCGAGGGTTACTGTAGTTTGTCTGTGTGTCTGTTACTCTCAATCTCACTTCTCGAGTGTTCGTTCGTCTCATAAAGGATACCACCTACTGAACGGGCAAGGAAGGTCAGAAGTCTGAAAACGCTCCTTTGCAAAGCTAGAGCGCGAAAAAGCCAAATGCAAATACACAACAGCTTACTACGGTATGATCGACCCACGTGCTCTGCGTACCTCGGAGGCACCAGAAGATGCAACGCAGGGCGTGTATCGCCTCTCGCATGTTATATAGTAGTGTAGTTAGCCCGCGTCAGACTCTGTGCGAGCTGGCAAGAGACCACGACTAAAACTAAACCCAGCCCATCAATTAGTGGTACGGCGTATGCGTTTACTTACGCGTGCGCGCCACAGTGTGCCGAGGGTTTGCACTTCAGTGCTTTTTATTATGTCTAGATTAGTTTAAGAGTGGTACACCAGGCAAAAGTATAGGGATTCTGTGATGGGATCGGGGTCAAATCTGTTCGTTAACCATGCAGGGGTTAAGCCCCCTCATAAAATTGGAATAACGCCATTGTAAATATGTGGTCGTCACGGTAATATGCATGCGTACCAAGTTTCATCTCCATGAGTGCTACTGTTGTTTGAAGAGCAAAGAAGTAACTTTATAGAAAAATGCCTGGCATATGTGGTCGTCATGGAAACAATGTAATACACATGCGTACCAAGTTTCAATGTTACCGTTACTAAGTTAGGGGAATAAAATGCCTGATGCTATTTGTTGTTGTTTTCGTCAAGGAAACAATGTAATACGCAAGCTTACTAACTTTCATCTCCATGAGATGAGTGCTACCGTTAACAAGTTTGAGAAGTTAAGAAGTAATTAAACGAAAATTGCCTGAGGCATTTTGTTGTTGTTTACAAACATGTAGGTAAACATGTAGTCATCGTGGAAACGATGTTACACGCATGCGTACCAAGTTTTACAAGTAAATAAAATTCTTCAAAATAAAAAAATGGTGAATATAGGGATGGTATTACTCCTTTGATAGGGCCCTTTCTCTCCGTTTGCATAACACTAGTGCACACTTGCATAAGTAATTCTTCCCAGTTTCACTCATGTATAATTATTACAAGTAAACAGAAGTGTGGAGTATATAGGGATGCCATAAAAAGTCAAGGAGACAAGACAGGGATGACCTAGTGAACTGTGATGCAGTAGTACGTAGAATGGATGACATACTTGGAACTGACATCGCTTGCTTATGTAAAATTTCCTCCACACAAGGTCCTATATTGTCGTAAAGTATGAGTGTATCATGTGCAGCTATGATATTTCTTAGACAGGTAATGCCCTCTCTTCAGTTTTCAGTTGTGACTGCATTGTGTGAAGTCTAAGACTTCTCTTTTACATTTGCTCAACTAACCAGTTTCACAATGCTGCGTTCTTGGCCATCCACAGAATCCCTTCACCATTGTCCTCGCAGTTTACACCATTTTACAAAACAAACTCATGCATGAGTAAAGGTGGCGAAAATATTGGGCTTGAGCGGAGGAAACTTTCCATGAGCGAGCGATGTCAGTTCGAAGTATGTATGTAGCAATCATCCATTGTACTACTGCATCACATTGTCTCCTTGCTTTTATACCATCCCTATATTCACCATTAACTTTTATCTACTTGTCTCCTTCCCTTTTTTACGGCATTCACATGCATGGCGTGCAACAGAAAGGGGATACTTGGGGCATAATGCCCATAACAAAAGTAACATTAGCTATCGCCTCAGACGTTTTGTCGCCATTCTATGTTTCTTGTGCATCAGTGCACCAAGTTTCATTGTGAGAGGACCACCATAAGGCACTAACACAATTTACGAATGTTTCTTGCCTGCGGCTGTTTGTTATTGCTCACAACCTTGTAATTTCGGTTTCAATGAACTCTTATCATGGTCAATCAATGTACCAGGTTTGATTGTTAGAGGTCGCACCATAAGCAAGTTATAGGCACAAACACAGTTTACAAGTTTTTATTGCCTGAGGCTATTTGTTGTTGTTTACAAACTATGTAGTTTCATTTGTCGATGAACTCCTATCATGGTAAACCAGTTTTCATTGTGATGGCATATAACCACCATAGCAAGTTATAGGCACCAAGTTGTATTGCCTGAGGCTGTTTGTTGTTGTTTACAAACTTGTAATCGCATTACATTTTGACATACTAACGATGGGGTACAAGTTTTTACAAAATCACTCGGGGTATTAGTGCTTTACCTACCTAGCTCTCGCACCACGTTATTGGTCCTATCGATAATGTAGTCCTGGACTATAATAAATATAACAGGTTAGCACGCGGAAGCGAGGTGTCTACGTTACATTGCATCACCCTAGCGCGGCTGTGGTAAATGATAAATCGCATATAACGGCTGGGCGGGCAGCGCGCGCGCTACCCTAACCACATGCCCCGAGGTTGCAATGTACGTTAGACACCGAGGCTATCCACGTCTACACGAGAGTCCAGACACCGAAGTATCTGATTGTGTTTGCACGCATTCTATCAAATCGGTAGCAACAAGCTAGCACAAAACGCGACGCTCATAATCTACCTCGGATGCAACAGACAGCTTTTCTGTACGTGTGAGATATTAATTGTCCACACTCCGCACCCGAGAACGCCCCTGACAGCCCCTGCGCTCAAACACAATCGTGTACTTCATCATACATAACGCTCTCCTCCTGGTATCCCCTGGTGGCTGCGCGTTTGAAAGGGTTTCAGCAACGCACGGCAAACGGCCATGTGTTTGTGTATGCGTCCAGAGCTGACAAGAAGCCTGACGCTTTTTTGTTTTCGTGAATATTGACGTGATTATCTGACTTTCGCGAGCTCCGGATGACTGTCCAACCCAGACTTCTTAGCAGTGACACCTGCGCATATGGATACAAAAGAGGCTACTTTACAAGTCGCGCTGTCCGAACGCGTGATCCGCCAAGTCCTCCTGCCAGTTTGCGCAGATTCACGACTTTGTGAGAATAGCCATTCTTGATACGACGGAGTTTGCATGTATACGCACCTGCAAACTCCATTAGACACCTGAAATCGAGGTGTCCGACGAAACATAAAAACACCTCCCTCGCAGTCTGTAATCTGATGTCTGCGATCAGTTTGCGCGCTGACGTCAGCGCGTCTAATCTTGATTTATGGTTGTTGTGTACATGCTGAACCACACCAATTGTTAAATCCCTCTGCACACGACCGTCATTGATTCCAATCTCTGTGCAAAATTCCACATAAACTGACAACAGCAACCATCGACTCCTTCTTGAATAAATCAATTGAACAATCAACAACATTCTACTACCAACAACACCGATATGACCACCCATTCTCA
>CASHTH010002039.1:0-18277 GCA_030341885.1 Geodia barretti
AAGAGATAACCTACACCTAGTCGGTCTGATTGCAGGATTTTTTTTGTAAAAAAATTATAATTATTATACCAAATTAACAAAATAAAAATCCGGGGGGGGGGCCCCCCCCCCCCCCCCCCCCCCCCCAACTTTGGCCCCCCAAAACAATTATATTTACCGGTTTAAAAAAATTTTTTCCACGTGATTCTAAATTATGTGGGGTGGAAAAAAAAAAAAAACTGTTCGCTTTGCCCGTCAAAAAAATGTGTTGCATTTGTTCTAGTAATTGTACGAGACACAGAGAGAGAGAGAAAGGGAGAGAGAGGCTGACCTGAAGATATCAGCTGCCTCTGAGAACTGTCTGCACATGAGTTCCCGGGCCATGTACTTGGCATCTCCTTCCACTGCATTGTCCAGATTCTGTGGCAGATGAGCACATGTCGAGTAGTGCGGTGTGGGACCAGCTGCTGGTGCCAGAGCACACCAGGGTGGGGGACATAGTCCCTCTATATCTTCTTCATCTGTCCCCCTGAATATGCCTCCGGGAAGCATATTCAGGAGAACAGATGAGTTCCCAGGGGACACTTTGGCCCCAAAACAGTAAGTGTACTATTATTAGGACCATAAACGTAAACTTGTTGCTAGGGAGGCTCCTCAGGAGCTGGCTCTGTATTCCATGTACACACGCATTTGAATGTGTTTCGAAATGCTAACTGTGCGAGGATACTGCTATAGATGTAGATAGGGAGGAGTACCTGGTCCAGAGAGACACAGAGGCCAAAGTCCCCCAGTTTACAGGAACCGTCACTGGCCAGGAACACGTTGGACGGCTTGATGTCGAAATGACCCAGCTGGTGACTGTGCAGGTGATCCAGTCCCTGGGTTACAACACAGAGGATTAGGTCCAATGCACTCAGTGATGAGGTCAACTTGCTTGGACTAAGGGAAATCCTATAAGGCCTCTATGCATGCCATACATAGAAGAAAAACAGTGCCATTTGCCAAGCGAATACAAGTGACAGTTTCATGAGCATTACGTAAGTGTCATGGCATGAAAAGTGCCATTTAACAACAAATTACTCAGACCACTAGGGACTCTTCGCTTGCCAATTTAGCCCTCCCTTCTTCCTTAGTCCAGCAGAGAAACAGCAGTGACAGTGTGTGTGTGTGTGTGTGGGTATACCTGGAGAAGATCAGCTAGTATCTCCCACACTCTGTGTTCAGGGACTAGGCCATGGAGGTCTGCATACTGGGCTAGACTGTGTGGGTGAGAGAGAGACAGAGCGAGAGAGACAGAGAGAGAGAGAGAGAGGAGAGAGAGGGGTAAGGGAAGATGTCACCTGTAGGCCGTAAGTGGAACCTCTGAAAAATGACACTCGGGATGAAGGATATGGAGGTGTGGCTCCCACCTCCTCCCAGTCCACCCCAATGGATGAGTCTCATAATTTATGACTACTCTATTTCTCAACAAAGGAAACTTGGCCACTAGTAACACTCAATTAAGTGGTAAGGTTTCTTGTTTAGTGCATAATACCTCCGAATAAGGGGAACCTTTCTGTGTCCCCCAGGCAGAGGTGTGGTAAGTGGTCAGTTATTCACTGTATTACCTCATCTGACAGAGCTCGGTCTGAATGTAGAGCAGACCTCTCTCCTCCCAGGCATTGACAAACCCGAGACAGTTGGGATGTCGCGGCAGAGTTTCGTGTCTCTCCACCTCAGCCAGTCTGTTCCGCCTGCAGTCATAGTCACAGTCACACACACACACACAGGATTGCATCACTAACTGAAAATATACTTACTTAGGCCTATGGAAAGTAAGTATATTGCCACTTCATGTTTAATTTATAGGTATATACACCCTTTTGAAGAGTCTGAGGGCATCTTTAGTAGGGAAACCATTCTTACCACTTGCTAGTACTGCATAATCATTGGCCTATTGTGGGGGGCAGGACAAAACCGGGGGGAGATCCCAGTGTGCCCCCCTCTGTATGCAATCCTTCACACATGTAATGAAAAGCACTGAAGTACAAACCCTCGGCGAACTGCGCATGAGCGGTATCGCTAATTGATGGGCTGGGCTATTGGCGTTTACCCGCGGTCTCCCCCTTGACAGAGCAAGCGGATCAGGTCGAGGTATATACGTGGAGCCAGCATTAATTATACCGCGTCTATATGCATGCGCACCGCTTAATGATGGGTTGGGCCACGGAACTCGGTCCGCGACCGTGCCAGTTTGTCGCTCTCGAACGCAGTCATTTCAAGAAAATCGCCTAATAATTTTTCAGGTTTGCGTAGTTCTGAAGCCGTTGGTATCGCTCATTAGCCACCTCGTGGCCTGTAGTGCCAGAATAAGCGTCGACACACACACACACACACAGACAAACCAACTACCATAACCCTCACTGCGCATGCGCGCCGAGGGTTAATGATGTATGCAGAACATCTACCTCTAGTCTACAAAGATCAACAGACAATATTTATTTCCATTAACACACACTCAGCTACACAGAGGATCGGAAGTCAACCTGACTCTACGATCCATTCTCACCTGTCACTTGTCCCCCTGAACCTCTCCCAGCACCTCTTAACAGCATAGAGTCGTCCATCATCTCTACTCCTTGCCTTGAACACCTACAGTTAATGGACACAGTTGACACACGTGGACTTCAACAGTCCATCAAAGAGGGCATTTCACCCAGCTTAGCAAACTTACACTCACATTACTGTATTCAATGAAAAGCACTAAAGCGTAAACCCTCGACGAACTGATACCGCTAATTTACGGGATGGACTATTAGCTATGCGTTTACTCGTGGTCTCCCGCTAGCTCACGCAGAGTGTCTGACACCAGTGAAAGTAGTAGACAGCTTGCGGGAGTCGATACACACCCTTCGTTGTGACTCCTTGTGCCTTTAGATACACAGAGTGAGCGGACCCGCTCGAGGTAAGCTGCACAATGGCTTCTTCACTTGGTTTTCACGCCATAACTTCTCAAAACGCCACACTTACGAAAATCAACAATTTAAAATCAAGCCAGTGTAGCACTGAAACTTATTGGGTATCGCTGACAGACAGACCTAACTGGACCAAGTACCACAACCCTCGCTGCGCATGCGCACCGAGGGTTGGTTAACTAGGAACTAAAGACAGCTCACCTAATTGTCTGAAAATCGTATGTAAAAAAGGCACCATCCGTACTGCAATGTTTTACAAACCATTCGCACTTTTATTATATCGCTACTAATGGGTTGGTTGCATTCGCTCTAGATTTTTCTTTTCCTAATGTTTATAGTGCAGTTACCTCTCCAAAAGAGCCTTCTCCGAGTTTCTCAATCACCTCAAAACACTGTGTGCAGAGAGAGATATACTGGTGGAAGAGAGGTCAGTGGAGCATTCACTGGCTCACCTGGTCAAAGTAGGAGCCGTGGGCTGTGGGTCTGTAGTGAGGACTAGCAAGAACACCTGCACAGCACACATGAATCAACAGTGACACAGTGACACTTTGTACCCCAAGTTGCTCTCACACAAGTTACAGTGGGCAACTGGCTCTACACTCACCATTGGTCTTCCTCTCTGACTTGAAGCTGACCCCTCTTGGCAGGTGGCCGGTCTCGGTGCTCCGTGTGATCCTCGACACAGGCGGACACGACTTGGCCGGAGAGCGAGGCGTGTACTGCGCTCTAAATGGAGTTCGTTTCCTGGCACTAAACGTCTCTTCAACGAAGACGGGCAAGGGTCGTCCAGGAGTGCACATTCTGGCGAATTAACTTCCTCCTTGGCCTCGGGTCTTTATATGTCCTCCACTCCCCCACTATCGCCTGCTCGTTTCCTTCCAGAGTCAGTTTCCCGCCTTTTCAACGTTCTAAATTGTGGTTACGTCATAAGTCAACACGCCCCCCCTGGATGCACACGCGACATGGGCTGGGCATGGCTGTAGGCTTAGCAGCTTCGCCACTGAGTTTCCCAGGGAGTCAGTCATCAGGAGAAGCAGGAGACCATGTTGCAAGGCGTAAAGCTCCACTCCAAGAGCCGCTACTACACCGGGAGGAACGCCAAAGTTGACGGAGACATTTTCTCTTTCCGCGGGGAAGGGGGCTCGGTGGGCGTGGTCAAGATCTTGGAGCCCATGTCTCCGCTCCTGAACTACTACGAGTACCAGATAGTGTGTCGAGGGAGGAAGTGTGCAATCGGAATTGGAGTGGGAGAGCAGGGTTATCCCCTCGACCGCATGCCGGGGTGGAACAGGAACGGCATCGGTTACCATGCCGACGACGGTCGTCTGTTTTTCCAGGACGGTTTCGGTCGGGCGTTTGCTGCCACGTGCGCCGAGGGAGACCACATGGGCTGCGGTATTGACTATGAGGACGACACCGAGGAAGGATATCGCAGTGTCTTCTTCACAAAGAACGGGAAACAGATCGGGGAGAAGGTTAAGATGCGGCGACCTCTCTTTGGGTTCTACCCGATCATAGGGATGCACAGTATGGGGGAGAAGGTGCGCTATCTCGGTCACTGGAGAAGACTCTGTGATGGAGTCCAGGAACCAATGGAACAGGACACCTCTCCCTCCACCTACTGGCTGAGGTCCAACGCGATTAGATTTCTCAGCGATGGACTGACGCTAGAGTATGTGGGCAATGGACTGGATAAGCAAGATGTGGGGATAGCACAGGCGAGACTCCGGCTAGATCAGACCAACCACTACTTTGAGATGGAGATAGTGAGCTGTGGGAAGGAGGGCTGGCTTGCCCTGGGACTCGGGAAGAGTACTTACCCCCTCCACAGACACCCTGGTTGGAACAAGGGTTCCGTCGGGTTCCACGCAGACAACGGCCAGCTGTACAAGGAGAGTGGAGTGGGGGAGGAGTTTGGGCCAAAGTGTACCACTGGCGACGTCATTGGCTGTGGGATTCTGTTCCCGGCCGGCAACTCCGAGACAGAGGACCCAGACGGAGGAGCCAGTCAACAAGACTCTGAATCAGAGTTTGAGTGTGACTCTGAGCACGAGATGATGTATGGGTTCGAGGAGGACGAGGAGTTGGAGGACGACTTTAGCTACGACTCGGACGATGATTTCCCCGAGCTTTTTGAGAGGAACCTCCGCCAGCGCTGGCTGATGAGGGAGAAGGAGAGGAGGGAGCCGAGGAAGGCCTCGCAGAACTCAGACTCCAGTGCACACAGAACTGTCACAGTCTACTTCACCAAGAACGGGGAGAGGGTAGGGGAGACCGCGTGCTCTGTGCCCAGGGGAGGGCTCTACCCCCTCGTGGCCATGCTGAGCCAGGGAGAGCGGTGCAGAGTTGACTTTCACCCTCTATCTGGATAGCCTTATCACAGAATATCTATAGCCCTATGCTGTTCGTTCTGAGTTGCTTGCGTGTGACCGTAATACGATAGTTATTATTTTCCACCGACAACCGCAAACATGTAAATAATATTAGCCGTGTCAATTACTCACAATTCGGGGGCGATCCTTTTTCCATCGTGTATAGGAATTGCATACAAGAAGCCGTACAATGTCACTGAGAAAGATGTACCTTCACATTCCTCGTGATGTCGCCGGGGCAGAAGCTATCACCGTGTCAGGATATAGCTAATTCCTCATTATAGAGCATTGTTGAGGTAGGACCAGTTGCCAAGTAGCTTCTCTACATAATTTATAGTTTGGCATAATACTATTATGACGAAGCGAGCTCCTATTGGCAGTACTCCTAATGAACAGCAGTTGACAGTCTCAAGTCCTGGCTGGGTGGCCTGCCTACCTACCCTCGCAGTCAGGTGCCAGCTGCATACAGAGAGCCATTCATTATGAGTGGCTATCGCAAGACCAACGCCTCTCTCTACGAGTGTCTGGCCTACACTCTGGTGTGGCACAACGATGTCTGCAACTTCTGGTCCCACTTCCTCCCTCTCCTGGTCTGGCTGCCCTGGCTCTGCCTCCTCTCTCTCACCCACCACCTCTCCCAGCCTTTCTACTACCCTCTCCTCTGCTTCTGGTTCGGCAGCTGTGCCTATGCCCTGTTCAGTAGCATCGCTCACCTTTTTGGCGCCAAATCTCACCTGGTCCGAAACGTCTGTTTCATGGCCGACTATATTGGTATTACTATCATTTATGCCGGTGGAGGACTCTATAATCTCCACCATCAACTGCCTCTATCCTCCTCACTCTACGACTACCTCTTTCCTCTTGTGTGCCTCCATTTGCTGGCCTGTGTGGTAGCTTCTCTCTTCAGCTCTCTGTCGCGGTTCTTCTGGTTCAGACAGAGGTTCCTGGTCAGAGCTATGGCCTTCTTTCCAGCCCATGTCATCTGTATCACTCCATTCACTCTGAGGATGTTGTCGTGTGCATCAACTGGACAAGACTGCATCTGGCCCACCATCCATCTCCATTTCCTGTCCAATTCCCTCACTGGGAATGGCGTCTTTTTCTTTGTGAGCAAGATCCCAGAGAGGCTGGCTCCTGGCAGATTTGATATCTTCCCTCACAGCCACACTCTCTTCCACATCTGTGCTGTAGCATTCACCAGTATCCAGATGTACATATTCCCTCAGGATTCTGAGATCAGGAAGACTCAACTACTGGAGAAGGTTTCTCCGTCCTTCATGACTCTGATTCTCCCGTTCCTGGTGATGATATGTGTGGGGCTGGTGCAGGTCCTGTTCCTGGCCTTCCTGCTGATGAGAGGTGTTCTGGTCCCCCACGGAGTGGGCAGCACTCTCTCCTCCCTCCACGGAGGGCCACACACAGTGGACACTCCCTCTGCAAATGGAGACCCCTGTTATAGACCTCCTCTCAAGAAACAGCAGTAATTAGGACATTGAGTATCGCTCCTTTGTAGCTGTTCAGTTGTGTGGAGTATCTTGCTCTGTAAAGCCATTGACTAAATTAACAGCCATTTTCAAATTCAGATGGACTCGACGGTCCACTGATGACGATAGTTCAATGAGCAATTATAGTTAGTGAAAAAGCAGCTTGGGGTGGCTTTCAAGATTCCAACAAAGTGGATTTTGTTCTGTGGGACTCGAAAATGTTGTGGGAATCCTGTGAACTGTGGGATATAGCTATATACCCTATACTGTGGTTATAGAAGCTATGGCCTCTCCTGAATTCTTTCAAGGCCCTGATGCTGATTCACTGTGGTCTAGCTGGTTGTTCCTAGCCTGGTACACCTCCCCCAAAAGTGGTTGATCCAAACGTGTCCATAATTCAGAGGTGCCGCTGTTCTTTCATGTTTTCACATGATAGCCTTGTACCCCTACTGGTGAGCAAATACGAGTCAGGAGTACAAGTTACATAATGTTATATACGACAGTTGACATCATTCGACCGCTTCAGACGAGTAAATAGGTTCACTTTCGTTGTCAATCATTGTTGGTTCAAAGATGTTGTGTTATAAATACTGTACACTGAACACAAAAGCATACAGAACAATTTCAGATGAAAAAACAATTTGATAAATATGTCCGATTACTGCTGTTTCTTGAGAGGAGGTTTATAACAGGGGCCTCCATTTGCAGAGGGAGTGTCCACTGTGTGTGGCCCTCCGTGGAGGGAGGAGAGAGTGCTGCCAACTCCGTGGGGGACCAGAACACCTCTCATCAGCAGGAAGGCCAGGAACAGGACCTGCACCAGCCCCACACATATCATCACCAGGAACGGGAGAATCAGAGTCATGAAGGACGGAGAAACCTTCTCCAGTAGTTGAGTCTTCCTGATCTCAGAATCCTGAGGGAATATGTACATCTGCATACTGGTGAGCGCTACAGCAGAGATGTGGAAGAGAGTGTGGCTGTGAGGGAATACATCAAATCCGCCAGGAGCCAGCCTCTCTGGGATCTTGCTCACAAAGAAAAAGACAACGATCCACGTTAGCAGGATCGATAGGAAATGGAGATGGAAGGTGGGCCAGATGCAGTCTTGTCCAGTTGATGCACACGACAACATCCTCAGAGTGAATGGAGTGATACAGATGACATAGGCTGGAAAGAAGGCCAGAGCTCTGACCAGGAACCTCTGTCTGAACCAGAAGAACCGCGACAGAGAGCCGAAGAGAGCAGCTACCACACAGGCCAGCAAATGGAGGCACACAAGAGGAAAGAGGTAGTCGTAGAGTGAGGAGGATAGAGGCAGTTGATGGTAGATAGAATATACTCCTCCTCCTGCTGTGTAGATAGAGATGCCAATGTAGTCGACCATGAGCTTTAGCTACGACTCAGACGATGATTTCCCCGAGCTTTTTGAGAGGAACCTCCGCCAGCGCTGGCTGATGAGGGAGAAGGAGAGGAGGGAGCTGAGGAAGGCCTCGCAGAACTCAGACTCCAGTGCACACAGAACAGTCACAGTCTACTTCACCAAGAACGGGGAGAGGGTAGGGGAGACCGCGTGCTCTGTACCCAGGGGAGGGCTCTACCCCC
Source organism: Geodia barretti (assembly GCA_030341885.1). Classification (NCBI taxonomy): domain Eukaryota; kingdom Metazoa; phylum Porifera; class Demospongiae; order Tetractinellida; family Geodiidae; genus Geodia; species Geodia barretti. Next base: position 8,395 of record CASHTH010002039.1, read on the forward strand.
TCGTGGCCATGCTGAGCCAGGGAGAGCGGTGCAGAGTTGACTTTCACCCTCTATCTGGATAGCCTTATCACAGAATATCTATAGCCCTATGCTGTTCGTTCTGAGTTGCTTGCGTGTGACCGTAATACAATAGTTATTATTTTCCACCGACAACCGCAAACATGTAAATAATATTAAGCCGTGTCAATTACTCACAATTCGGGGGCGATCCTTTTTCCATCGCGTATAGGAATTGCATACAAGAAGCCGTACAATGCGACTGAGATAGACAGAGGAAGATGTACCTTCACATTCCTCGTGATGTCGCCGGGGCAGAAGCTATCACCGTGTCAGGATATAGCTAATTCCTCATTATAGAGCATTGTTAAGGTAGGAGCAGTTGCCAAGTAGCTTCTCTACATATAGTTTGGCATATATATTATGACGAAGCGAGCTCCTAATTGAGCAGATGACTCCTAATGGAACAGCAGTTGACAGTCCCAAGTCCTGGCTGGGTGGCCTGCCTACCTACCCTCGCAGTCAGGTGCCAGCTGCATACAGAGAGCCATTCATTATGAGTGGCTATCGCAAGACCAACATCTCTCTCTCCGAGTGTCTGGCCTACACTCTGGTGTGGCACAACGATGTCTGCAACTTCTGGTCCCACTTCCTCCCTCTCCTGGTCTGGCTGCCCTGGCTCTGCCTCCTCTCTCTCACCCACCACCTCTCCCAGCCTTTCTACTACCCTCTCCTCTGCTTCTGGTTCGGCAGCTGTGCCTATGCCCTGTTCAGTAGCATCGCTCACCTTTTTGGCGCCAAATCTCACCTGGTCCGAACCGTCTGTTTCATGGTTGACTATATTGGCATCTCTATCTACATGGCAGGAGGAGGAGTATATTCCATCTACCATCAACTGCCTCTATCTACCTCACTCTACGACTACCTCTTTCCTCTTGTGTGCCTCCATTTGCTGGCCTGTGTTGTAGCTGCTCTCTTCAGCTCTCTGTCGCGGTTCTTCTGGTTCAGACAGAGGTTCCTGGTCAGAGCTCTGGCCTTCTCTCCAGCCTATGTCATCTGTATCACTCCATTCGCTCTGAGGATCTTGTCATGTGCATCAACTGGACAAGACTGCATCTGGCCCACCATCCATCTCCATTTCCTGTCCTTCCTGCTAACATGGATCGCTGTGTTTTTCTTTGTGAGCAAGATCCCAGAGAGGCTGGCTCCTGGCAGATTTGATATCTTCCCTCACAGCCACACTCTCTTCCACATCTCTGCTGTAGCACTCACCAGTATCCAGATGTACATATTCCCTCAGGATTCTCAGATCAGGAAGACTCAACTGCTGGAGAAGGTTTCTCCGTCCTTCATGACTCTGATTCTCCCGTTCCTGGTGATGATATGTGTGGGGCTGGTGCAGGTCCTGTTCCTGGCCTTCCTGCTGATGAGAGGTGTTCTGGTCCCCCACGGAGTTGGCAGCACTCTCTCCTCCCTCCACGGAGGGCCACACACAGTGGACACTCCCTCTGCAAATGGAGGCCCCTGTCATCAACCTCCTCTCAAGAAACAGCTGTAATCAGACATTGAGTACTGCTCCTTTGTAGCTGTTCAGTTGTGAGGAGTATCTTGCTCTGTAAAGCCATTGACTAAATTCAGCCATTATCAAATTCAGATGGACTCGGGCACTGATGACGATAGCACTAATTTCTTTTACCAATGAGCAATTATAATTATTTAGTGAAAAAGCAGCTTTTGTTCTGTGGGACTCGAGAATGTTGTGGGAATCCTGTGAACTGTGGGATGTATGCTGAGAGTAAGATCAAAGGAATTCCAGTAGTCCAAACAACGTAGATGCGTAGTAAAGGCTTCCTGCTCAGTCTACGGGGGTGGGTAGTTAACCCTCGGCGCGCATGCGCAGCGAGGGTTACGGTAGTTAGTCGTTCTGTGTGTGTCTGTCTAGTCTGTGTGTGTGTCTGTTACCACGTTTTCTGCCACCACGCGCAACAAACCGGCCAAAAAGCGACACCAACAGGTTCAGCGCTACACTGGCTTCATTTTAAAATGGCGATTTTCGTAAAACTACTGCGTTCAAGAGTTATGGCGTGAAAACCAAGTGAACAAGCCAATATGCTAATTAGCACAGGCTTATCTCGACCAGGTCCGCTCGCTCTGTGTATCTTGAAGGCAAAAGAAGTCACAACGAAGGGGCGTGTATCGACTCCCGCATGCTATCTACTACTGTAGCTAGCCCGTGTCAGACTCTCCGCGAGCATGCAAGCAACTAGCAGTCAAGTAAACGCATCATTGAGCGGTTCCGCGCATGCGCAATTCGCCGAGGGTTTGCACTTTTAATAGTGCGAACAAATATAGAGGCCATACAAGTTCCCCATACTTTAGCTGTATGTCAACTTATTTGCATAAACCACAGTGGGTCTACAGGAGTTAGGAAATTGGCAGCGTGGAATGCAATTGGGGGCTTTTACACACTTTGTGTGCTGTTGTTTCTTTACCAGAAGGGACTTTTTCAGGCTAGAATGGCCAGAAACTGCTCTAACTAGCGAAAGCTGCATCCCGACGCGTAGGCTCCCGTGGACTGGAACAGTATTCGGTAACTTTCAGCTTTGTTGCTACTGCAACAGGCTGCATTCCGGGGTATAGCGGGAGAGAAAGCGAGCCAGAGCGGCAGCTACAAAACTCGGGCGAGAAATGACCGTGGCTTCTGCACAACCGCCCAGATTGACTAAACTAAAACGCTTATTGCTCTCTCCCCGATCGATTGCTAGCTAGCTAGCTCTCTCCGTACACTCGAGGGTGTGCGTTAAAAAGAGGGCGTTTTGAAAGCTTTTGCGCAATCTCATTGGTCAGAGCCTTACCGCCGGATGTCATCATACAAACACGTTATAGGATGACATTGGCTTGTGGTCTACTGGTTGCACACTCGTGGCTTCAGTTTTGATAGACCACGCCCTCGTGCCCTATCAAAACTGGCCACTCGTGTATATACAACCACGCGGCGCCGCCATCGTATAACCTATACATATACCTGTACTTTGTGGTTGTAGTAGCTATGGCTTCTCCTGAATTACTTTTGAGGCCCTGATGTTGATTCACTGTGGTCTAGCTGGTTGTTCCTGACCACCACTATTCACCTTACTATGTGAGGTCTGTCAAGTGCTAATTATTTCTGATATGACTATATCCCACGCTCAGTCTCAGTCTGTGTGTGGAGACTATACAGCAGGAAAGTTGTCTGGGCAATGGTAAGTTTTAAGTTTGGATGTCTGGGAACTAAGACCATTTACCATACAAAAAACCTCTCATAAAGGACACTCCAAATTAAACAGCTCAATAAAGGACACCCTTTGAACTCCCAAACACTCATTATTCTATTATTAACCTCCACTAAGAGCCTGGTACACCTCCCCCAAAAGTGGTTGATCCCAACGTGTCCATAATTCAGAGGTGCCGCTGTTCTTTCATGTTTTCACATTACCCCTATATACTGGTGAGCAAAAGCACGAGTCAGGAGCACAAGTTACATATCATGTTATGTACGACAGTTGACATCATTCGACCGCTTCAGATGAGTCTATAAATAGGTTCACTTTCTTTGTCAATCATTGTTTGTTCAAAGATGTTGTGTTATAAATACTGTACACTGAACACAAAAGCATACAGAACAACTTCAGATGGAAAAACAATTTGATAAATATGTCCGATTACTGCTGTTTCTTGAGAGGAGGTATACAACAGGGACCTCCATTTGTAGAGGGAGTGTCCACTGTGTGTGGCCCTCCGTGGAGGGAGGAGAGAGTGCTGCCCACTCCGTGGGGGACCAGAACACCTCTCATCAGCAGGAAGGCCAGGAACAGGACCAGCACCAGCCCCACACATATCATCACCAGGAACGGGAGAATCAGAGTCATGAACGACGGAGAAACCTTCTCCAGCAGTTGAGTCTTCCTGATCTCAGAATCCTGAGGGAATATGTACATCTGCATAGTGGTGAGTGCTACAGCAGAGATGTGGAAGAGAGTGTGGCTGTGAGGGAAGATATCAAATCTGCCAGGAGCCAGCCTCTCTGGGATCTTGCTCACAAAGAAAAAGACAACGATCCACGTTAGCAGGATCGATAGGAAATGGAGATGGAAGGTGGGCCAGATGCAGTCTTGTCCAGTTGATGCACACGACAACATCCTCAGAGTGAATGGAGTGATACAGATGACATAGGCTGGAAAGAAGGCCAGAGCTCTGACCAGGAACCTCTGTCTGAACCAGAAGAACCGCGACAGAGAGCCGAAGAGAGCAGCTACCACACAGGCCAGCAAATGGAGGCACACAAGAGGAAAGAGGTAGTCGTAGAGTGAGGAGGATAGAGGCAGTTGATGGTGGAGATTATAGAGTCCTCCACCGGCATAAATGATAGTAATACCAATATAGTCGGCCATGAAACAGACGTTTCGGACCAGGTGAGATTTGGCGCCAAAAAGGTGAGCGATGCTACTGAACAGGGCATAGGCACAGCTGCCGAACCAGAAGCAGAGGAGAGGGTAGTAGAAAGGCTGGGAGAGGTGGTGGGTGAGAGAGAGGAGGCAGAGCCAGGGCAGCCAGACCAGGAGAGGGAGGAAGTGGGACCAGAAGTTGCAGACATCGTTGTGCCACACCAGAGTGTAGGCCAGACACTCGGAGAGAGAGATGTTGGTCTTGCGATAGCCACTCATAATGAATGGCTCTCTGTATGCAGGTGGTACCTGACTGCGAGGGTAGGTAGGCAGGCCACCCAGCCAGGACTTCGGACCGTCAACTGCTGTTCCATTAGGAGTATCTACTACATTTTGGGGCCCAGACTCTCGCTTCATACTTGCTAAAATGGTCAATGACCCTGGAAGATAGAGAAGACTACACACTAGTATAATTATACAACGCAATGTAATCAACTGAGCTGGGGACTGTCGGGCTACCACAACATTGACTCAACTCACCAAGACAGTTAAAAAGTGTCGCGCAACGTTGTGGTCCAATATCGACAACTGAACACAACAGAGCTCTAGAGCCAGGGACGCGAGTAGAACTCTTTATGCAAAAAGGGGGTGTGTCCTTGGGGTCAAAGTGTATTAACGCATGCGATCTGAAGGACAATGTTCGGAGTAGTGGCCTCTGGGAAGTTGGTAAGACCTGAGTCCAGAGATGTATGGTGACAAGCTGCGGCTAGGTGTAGATAGGGTTTTTGTGGCACCAATCTGCACTGTGTTGGTGTACAGATGCTAGTAGCTATCATGCATGTAGAAAATAAGCTTACCATGTGATGCTAAGAGAAAAAGGGCTAGCATGCACACTGAGTGAGAGTACACTGTGTACTTGGGTTAGGTTTGAGCCCCTACCTGCTACCTACTGAGCTGCCCTGGTAGCTCAGCCGTAGAACGCTCCCCTACAATTGGTTTGAATCCGACCCAGGGCAGCTCTTGGCTGTAGTTTGTTTTCCTTCACGACACCCAGCGATGCCATTCATCTGCCTGTATCTGCAGGTGAACACTAACGTCCAGGAGGCAGGAGTCAATGAGTATTTCCTCACTCTGGAGGATGCTCTGTCTGTCAACCACATTGTGGTGTTCTTGACAGGACAGATTCCTTTCTCTGAGGGGTTTGGGGGCTCAATCTATCTCGGGTGGCCTGCCGAGGGAGGGGGCATGTCCTGGCAGCTGCTTGGCTTCATCAGCAACAGCAAACCCAGCGCCATCTTCAAGATTACCAAGGTGACCAGTCAGAATCCCTGCTGCATGTCTCCTAACCTTTGGCGGCGTGCATCATCTCTTTCATCTATTGTCAACCTTCCACACTGTTGCAGTTTACTCGGGCTAGAATTAAACAAATATCTGTCGGGTTTCCTCAGGCAATACATTATAATAAATTATGTTTTCTTGTGTGAACTGAGCATTATCATGCTGTGCACTAAAAAGGATAAGTAGATGCTGGAGCACTCTAGACCTACATATTATGTTGAAACCCTCGGGTGATGTAGTGCTCTCACTGTTTAGGTCTAAGTAAACATGTACAAGTAGTGGAATAGATTGTCAGACTATAATCGTCGTTTCCCGCACACTCCAGGTGAAGCCAAGTGAGACGGTGACTCCGTTTGGACAGGAGATGATGGCCACGGTGGGTCACCACTCCACGGCCATGGTGGGGCTCAGGGTGGAGCCTCTGGACCAGCTGGCACAGGAGACCCCGGCCAGCGGGACCCAGCCATCCAGTCTCAGCAACATGAGCGAGTTCAGCCAGAAGATGTTGGAGAACTTGTTCAACTTTGCCAGTTCGTATGCAGTGGACCCCACGCGGTCGGCTCTGACCCCCGGGGAGACTTACATACCAGCCGCGGCCCTCAGACAGTGGTACTCCAACTTCCAGAGAAGACTCTCTTTAAACCCAAACTTTTGGAAGACACTCTAGGAGCATGTCACTCCAGTGAGAATTATTGTTGCTGTTGTTGTGCCTTGCTCTAGATGTTGCCGTTGCTAGTCACCTGAATCGGGTATATGATTTTTCTGCGTATATATACCACTTTCAGTCACAAAATGTAAATTTACACCACTTCTAGTAGAAGTGTCAACAAAACTCGCACAATTGTGAACTTTGACCCGGTACGCAGGCTGCATTATGTACCTCGTAAAAACCACCCACGCATCCTCAGAAGTGGTCGGTCGGAGCTTTGGATGTGGCGGTCGGAGCTTTGATGTTCCTTTCATCTACCCTTTCAGTACAAAAAAATAGCGAAAAGGTCCGGATTGAGTGAGGCATGTCGTAAGCAGGCTGAAAGGCAGGCACAGAGTCTGTGCGTAGGTCTGTAAAACGACAGGAAGAAAGATCGCCGTGTGTGACTGAGAGATATAAACAAGGCACTGTCCGTATCATGGTTAACGAAATTCTGATGTGTATTCAGTGTGTTCACTTGCTGATATAGTATTAATACTACAATAATTTTTTGGTGAGTGAAGTGAGCAGTTCAATTTTACGCACGTTTCGTGCATATTTAGAATCACGTAGAACATCACGGTACAGCAGCAGTGTGGACCACACCCACAACATTATGGGCTTCCTTGTCACCCAATCATACCCCAGATCACATGTCACCCAATAATAATGAAGCACACACAGAGAGTGTGTCCATTGAGTCAGCCAGTGGTGTTCATCAGACAGTAGTGACAGTGGGGCTCAGTGTGGGGGAGGAGGGGTCAGCAGGTGTGGCGACCTCCACTGGCTCTAGAGACTGCTGTACTCCCTCCGTCACAGCCTGCTTCCCTCCCTCCCCTCTCTCTCCCTCTCCTCTCCCTCCCTCCCTCTCCCTCCCTCTCCCTCCTCCCTCCCTCTCCTCTCCCTCCTTCTCCTCTCCCTCCCTCTCCTCTCCCTCCCTCCCCTCTCCCTCCCTCTCCTCTCCCTCCCTCTCCTCTCCCTCCCTCTCCTCTCCCTCCCTCCCCCCTCTCTCCCTCCTCGGTAGGGCTAGGTACAAATAAACACCTAACAGTAACAACATCTAATAGAAACTCTGGCTTACTTTTGACTGGCAGCTCCTATCTGTGAAGACTTGCTGGTGACATTAGAACTCTGTGGTGTAATATGTAGAGAGACCGTAGTGGACTAGATTAAACACTCATACTCTTTGCCAACTGGGCCACTGTCAACTCGGCAACTATATTGGCAAGTTCGGTAAGGTCAACAGCACACTATAGAACACCAGAGGAAAAGAAGTGTGTAACCTCACACTGTTCGTCGATATAAGCTCTATGGACGTCTACTGGAGTCACACACACTTCCTCTTCTGTGTTCTATCATGTGCCTTTGGTGTGGTATTGAGATGTGCAAAATGCCAATTAGTTGCCCAGCTATGGTTACACTGCATGATCACAGTAAACAAGGCACTAACTGTATTACCAACAATCTTTAGATGGCCCTGGCTACTGCAGACTGCCAACTAGCCTGCCTTCGTGCACACACACAGCGACCTCGTACAATAACATGACCCATTGCTCATGTGAACATCATGCAATGCAGGCGTGGTACTGTATATAATGTACCTGCTGTAGTTTGATAAGAGCAAGGCAGTCTTTCACTGTGTGTACAGCAGCCTCGGACGTGGCCTTCAGCAGCAGGACATCGTCACCCACTGGACTCACCCCAGTCCCTGAACAATTCTGCAGTGGACAGTATAGGTACAGTATATCTGCTAACCCAATACTCAAACATCTCTCAAACTGAAGATTGTGCAGCAGTATATACTGTTGCAGAACTCCAATTTTGGCAAACTGTACAAGTCTGGCGCACACACGAGCAGGCCGATGCACAGTTGATGTAGTTGTCACATCACACAGACAAATTGACAACTTATAGAAAGAGTACATCTCATGCACATACCATGCATCATGCACAATAGCCTCTGATTACAGGGGCAGGGGGAGAGAGGGGAGCTTACCCCTAGCTGACTGCAGTATACAATAGCCTCTGATTACAGGGGCAGGGGGAGAGAGGGGAGCTTACCCCTAACTGACAATAGCTCTGATTACAGGGGCAGGGGAGAGAGGGGAGCTTACCCCTAACTGACAATATCCTCTGGTTACAGGGGCAGGGGGAGAGAGGGGAGCTTACCCCTAACTGACAATATCCTCTGGTTACAGGGGCAGGGGGAGAGAGGGGAGCTTACCCCTAACTGACAATATCCTCTGATTACAGGGGCAGGGGGAGAGAGGGGAGCTTACCCCTAGCTGACTGCAGTATACAATAGCCTCTGATTACAGGGGCAGGGGGAGAGAGGTGTCTACCTCTAGCTGGGAGGTGAGGGTTGTCTGGTAGTCTATCAGTCTGGTGAGCAGCTCCAGCATGGCATCTCCTCCGGGGAGACTGTCTTCCTGCTCCACTGCCTGGCCACTCCTCCTGTTCACACATACACACAGTTATCACATCTGACTTCCGTGTATGAGAGAAAACACTTGCAATTGGTTAGGAAGTTTGCTGAGAAAAATGCTGTGGATTGCCTATCTTGCGATAAAATGACCCAGCCAGCAAAATTATTATATATAGAGGAGAAAACGCTTGTCAGCAAAAGTTGAAGTTTCCGACTACATTATACGGCACAGTGCCACGTTTTCAAGGAGAAATTTGTTGAGGTTTTGAACATTCAGTAGTTTTTCACTCTTATGGCGCTGGTCTTTTAATGTTCTCACACCCTGGATATACACTGTGAAGGCTCTGGAAAAGAGGGATACCTTGGGACATGGAAGTGTCCTTATTCAGAGGCTTCCTTTATCCTAGATGGAACTATAGTGGAAGTAACACGTCTCTATAGAAACGACGGCGTCTCAGAGGAAAATCACGCAGCAAAAGCTCTCATGATGGCCGACTTCTGGAAATTGCAAACCTCTACGTTGGTATGGCAGACCAAGTGTCACTTATAGAAGAGTGTCCAAAGGGTCTCTTTTCGGAAGTGTATATACCTGGATTTGAAGACCTCTTCTCTCAGACTGGCTCGAGAGGCTAAGCGGCGAGGCCACGCCCCTTGGAGCGGGACTGTTCCTGGTAGGTGTGGTCTACTGTGAGGAGGGGGAGAGAGAGTGGTGGTTGTGGTGACAGGTGAGAGTGGGGAGACTGAGATGGACGAGTGCTGGGTGTGCTGAGACTGGAGTGGTGCTGGCAAATGGACCTGGGGACAAACGTTTAGCAAATCATCCACATTCTGATTCTTCGTGACATTGCTTTGCGTGAGATGTTGTGAAAGTACTTATACGCTTGACTTCTAGCTTTCGCTTCTACCGTCGTTGTGGACTACATGGCTAAGCCAATCCTGATCTCGTCAAAACTTAAAGTGTTGCAGATTTCGTTGAATGCCTTTGCCGTTGTGACTTGTTTTGATGAGGTA
>CASHTH010002040.1:0-51634 GCA_030341885.1 Geodia barretti
CCTACATCCCCTTTCATTTCAAATAAAAGATTTTTGCACTTGTATATATACGGCAGCTAAGGAGGCACTGAATTGACCACACTCTGCTATGGATTCAACCTGGTTTACAACAGTATAGCCTATCAAGCCAAGTACAAACTACTGCTAAACATTTACCTCAGGTTATCAAGACAGAAGAAATTTGTTTCCTAATGGAAGAGTTTATGGACTATTGCATCACTCACTTCCTTCTGATGTTAAGTCCATAACAAAGTTGATTGATTTTGGCATGCTGTCAGTAAAATTCAGAATCTCACTGGAGTTGCTCACTATATACCCGATTTCCGATTTTGACTATATACATTGGCTAAAGCTGTCATAGTGATCCCCCATGGATATGCCGATACAGAGCGGCTCTTCAGTCATGTTGGACTAAACAAAACAAACACGAGAAACAGCCTTCGATATCAACTCTCAATGCTCTTTTGATGATTCAGTTTAGTCGGCAACAGAACTGCTTCGAATTCAAGCCAAGTGACGAACGTCTTTGACGATGCAAGAATGCTATTCATGAGATCTAACACTTTTCGTTTTCTGTATGACAATATGGCATTATTAATGAGTTTTTAATGAAAATCAGTATCATTAGGATTTCTTAGGATTTTTTCTTTGGTTACAATTAGGATTTCTCAATTGGACGCCATGGGTATATAGCCACATATATTAAATTGTTATGGACTTATGGAGGCTGTAAGCATATTATATATGCCCGCGGCTTGCTAAGGGTTAACCCTTTGGGCGCCATAGGTAAATAAGCAGAAATTGATGTATAACATATTAGCGCCTAGTATTATAGCCATATATAAATTCTTATGCACTTATGGAGGCTCTGTGCATTATATAATGTAAATTGCGCCCAAAGGGTTAAGAGCAGAGTGCGTAATTAGGCACTCGTTAGACCTGAGTTTAGCCCCGACATACATAATTACACTTTACCAGCCACGAACGGACACGCAAAGGTGTCCAGAACGCATAAAGTACTGCACAGTGGGGTATACATAATACCAGATACATTCTCAACATTCTCATTTGTGCCGGGAGTAGTAATACTCGTATTATATAATTATAACTCTAATAATAATTATGCAGCCCACATTACATTGAGTTCTGAAGACAATATGAAAGAATAACTATTATAGTTCATTTTGGTGAGTGGCCCTTCTGTTGCTTGGCCAGAGCTTCTCTAAAGGTGTCTAACTTCTCCTGGATCATGCGGACTTGTTCTGAAACAGAAAGAGAACAGCAACAAAATAATTATAAAATTCCTAAAGGTTACGTACAGTTGGTTTGCTCCGGAGTGTAGAATGCAACCCAGAGACCAACCCAAGACCAGAAATGCAGAAATTATGACTTTTAGTGATAGTACTGAAGCTACATGTAGCGTTTCCAGTGGCAGCTATAGTGGAGGAGAATCCGAAGCTCTGTCAGAGGGAAACAGTGTTGTATTGTTGCTGGACAAACTTCGATCGCCAGTTCCATCTGAGTTAGCTATGAAGACAACGAATCCACCGCCCATTGGTCAGAAAGGTTGGAAAGGTGGCTCTGCTTGTACCGTGCTAAAATCAGTGTCTCCCCAAGATCGTGTGAGGGAGTTTGCTGCAGATAGTCTTTGCGTGACTGCAGGCCAACTGTTCTGCAGAGTGTGTAGAGAGGAACTTTCGGTGAAAAAGAGCGTGGTCAAGAATCATGTCCAATCAATGAAACATAAATCATCAAAGGGTCGGCTGAAAGAGAAAGAAAAGCATGTGGATGCACTGCAGAGATACAGCAAGCCGGTCCATCCAAAGGGAGTGATATTGTCTGACAACACTCGTGTGTATCGTGTAAAAGTGGTTCAGCCGTTCTTAAGAGCTGGTATTCCACTACAAAAAATCAACAGCTTCCTTGAACTATTATATATAGAAGAATCGGCTTTCAGCCTATCTAGCAGTCAACACATGCATGATTTGATACCTTTTACTAGATCCAAAGAGCCGAGACAAACACAGGAAGAGATAAAAGAAAGAGAAGTGTCAGTGATATTCGATGGAACCACTCACGTGGCAGAGGAAATGGCTATTGTCGTCAGGTATGTGAGCAGTGACTGGACAACCACACAGCGTTTAGTTTGTGCACTGCTAGTGACAAAGAGGTAGCACGTGAGTTGATTGCAATACTGTCAATTCTTGGAATAGCTTCTGGTCACCTCTTAGCAGCAATGCGAGACAGGTGTTCTGTCAATGGTGTGGCTATGAGAACCTTAAGAGTTCAAAACACCAAACCTGGATGAGTGTACCAAGCATTGGATCTCCCTCTTCGCCACAGTCCCAAAGCCAGAATTGCCTGGAAGGCCACCACTGGCGTATCAGTTCGTTCCTACTCCGAAATTCGATGGTGGTCCCGGTGGGAAGTGATAGAACAGGTGCACAATTTGTATGGAGGCATTGAGGGGTTTCTGCGGAACAATGACATGGCGCCGGCAACAAAGGAAAAGTTATGTTGTCTCATTCTCAGAAACGTGTGTTATCGAAAATGGAGGTTGCTGCTGCTGTAATAGATGCTGGCAGACCACTTGTCGAGGAAACGTATTTGCTTGAAGGTGATGGGCCACTCCTATTTAAAGGCTACAAAGAACTCAGTAAGGTGTCTGCTTCCTTTTCAACAGCATACTACCCCAACACAAAGACTATTGCACGAGCAACTGCTGCAGAAGCTGCTTTTGAAACTTACATCGATTATGCAACTCAATGCATCCAGCCAGCCAAAGATTTCTTTGAGGAGAAATTTGATTCCGTTAATTAAGAGCTTAGTCTGGTGGTGTCTGCCTTAAAGGCAGCACGGCTGTTTTCACCATCTAAAGTTCATGGAAATGAAGCCAACAACTGCAGCTGTTGATGAACTCAAACGTTCCCGTTTCTGAGTGATATGTAAGTTGGAAGACCTTAAGCTTGAACTACCAATGTATATTGCTGCTGCGGAAGTTCAACACGACTAGAATGGTGGAAGAGTAACGAGTCAAAACTATGTACCTTGTTCAGCTGATCGAAGCATGGAAGTGTGCCCTCCTTTGTTCAGCCTTCGTCGACAGCTGTTGGGAGAGTTTTTTCTCTTCTGAACAACTCTCATTTTGCAAGCAACAGAAACACTCCATGGAAGACTATATCGAATCGTCCTTAATGCTCCAATACAACAAAAGAGACTTGTTGTAACGTTTGATTTTTGTTGAGAGCACAACATGGAATAATCGTGGAGGATCAATGGCATAATAGGCTACATTTACCAGCATTAGAGAATGGGTAATTAATGTGGAAGAGCCTACCAACTGTTGAACAATGCATTAATCCACACACTCATGAACTAATGTTTGACACACACACAGACGCGGTGACGCACACGTTTGCTGACATTCCACACAGGGTTTGTGCTATAGCTATACAGTAAATAATAGTGAAACCTCTGATTAAGAGACACCTTGGGTACATTGAAAGTGTCGGCGTCCTTTTAGGAGGTAGTATATATTATAATACACTTATTTATTAGGGGCAGAACCAAGTGTCCCGTACAGGGAAGTGTCATTTATTTGAAGGGTCCTTTTTCGGAGTCTTAACCGTAGCTTTCTTTCCAAGTTATATATATACCACCTCCAGCTGTAACACATTCTTGGGAAGCTGACACTATACCATGCAAGCTTTAAACTGCTGTATAGGTTGTTTGCGAGTGTGCATTGTCGAATGAGACTGCAATTCAGCCAACTAGGTAGGTAGGTACCACTGGAACCCCAGGACTCACTGAGCTGCTCAGCCTTGTCGACAGCATCTCCTCTGATCAGCCCTTTCTTCCTCTCCTCACTGACTGCGATGGAGTCCAGGATGCTCTTGATCTGCTGCTCTAGCTGACGAACTGCACAAAACAACACAGTATTAGGGCATAATACGCTCCATTGTAACTGTCTGCTGCTAACGCAGGGAGACCTGTATATTACCCATTCAGTAATTGAAGGGTAGAGAACCAGAATGGTGTAACCAACAAAGGGCCATTTATACCCCCTGGACATGAAATTACTACCATTAAAACGTGTTTTGGAAGGAGACAATCTTTTGCAAAATCCCATATATCACTTTTCAAAGTATACCCTACCCCATATTTCCCCCATTTTTGCATTCTTTAGGCAATTGTGCCATACTTATTTTGGGATATACCACTCTGGTTCTCGGCCCTTCAATTGTACCTTGATTGGTCTCGCAAATTTGCGCACAGTGGCAATTATGCAATACAATGTGGACATGTGGCAGAGTGTATTTATACACCTCCCACGGGGAAGGGGGCGGGTCCGCCGGCGAATATATAATTATGCTTCCTGCATTGAAACGATCCTTTACATGTTTATACAACTAGTATGTAGGCAAATGCAGGGCATTTAGTATTTTATGAGCAGAAGCAAGCAGGCATTTCACATCAAAAGAAGTGTGTAATCGCACAGTTGAACATTATGCTTGCCAATTTAAATTGCAAGCAAACATACAATTTACCCAAGCAAAAAATTCATCACGGTTAACACTGCACGGCCAAGGGCCTTACAGAGAGAGTTATCATCTACGCATGGTCAATACGGGATGCATACGTAATAGAGTTTTTACCTTCTCTGTCTAGTATTTGTACTCTAAGTGTGTGTGACGAGCTCTTCATGACTTGCTGAACTCTCCAGAAATACTCCACTTCTGGACAAGCATACTGTGAATGGCAGTACACACAAACAAGTCACAGTAAAGCTTTTGTAATCACTACTATAGGACGAACAATGTGTCCGGATTTCCATAGGTTCTATTATGTGACGTGCTCTGGGAAAAGCACCCTTACATTCCTTTGCTGAAGAAAAATGGGGGTGATTGGCCTTACACTTTTATATGTGTATGTATCAACAACTTGGTATCAAGGTAGAAAGGCAAGGCAAGGGAAGGCAAACAAGTCAACTACACCCAGGACAGCTCCAAGGAAAGAAGAAGAGTTGCTCTGGGTGGGATTCGAACCCACGACACTCTGCAGTTTAGGTGAGTGCTCTACCAACTGAGCTAGCCCCTATGCCTGCCTGAATACAGATTAGATTATACAAACCTGATGACCATATAAGCCACTGCCATTCACTGCCACAAGACACAATAGTATATGAAGAGAGAGTTTGTGTGTAGTTATATACAAAATCACTTAAGGTGTGATTACTGAGTGTTTAATACCACAGTTAACCACCCCGCCCTTGCCACCCTGTACGATCAGCTTCCTACAATCCTGGCTTGACGGTAGTACCCGGACAGTGGGAGTGGCATCCTGGTTGCCATGCCTACACATGGCTCCTCCCCTCTAAATAGCCACAGAGTATTGGATGAGAGGAGGGTGTTGCCACTCCCTCCTGCCCGGAGTACAATCACAGGGGCTAAACCATGGAAGTAATGGAGCCATGGTCCAAGAACTGAGTACACCACGCTAGGTCTAAGCCTGTACCCACTCCTACAATCATGCCATCTATTATACCCACACCCACGCATGCACTGAGAATCGAGGAGGGTCCACTAAGGGTGGGGTAACTTTTCTCTCACCTAACTTCTCCCCGTGCTCTCTCTCTCCTGATCCACGTGGCCTCGTCATGTGTGCATGCTCCACTGTTGATGTCTTCGCCTCTCGTGCATGCTCCGTGGGTTGGCCACCCACCGACGGCCCACTGCTACCACCCTCCGTTAACTCTTACGCCTTAACCTCAACATGTATACATGTAGCTATATCGTAAAATGCTGTTCCCAGAGCATGTCACGTACACTGCCACTGTGTACCCTCCACTAAACAGACAGACCTCGGGGCTGTGTTGTCTGAGGACAAATCCTCGCTGGCACTTGTGTGCAGTTTCTTCTGCTCTCTTGAGGAAGTGGAGGTGGTAGAGGTGTCGCCACGACTCCTGGATGTCCTCCTCACTTGCAGCATGACCTGAGTAGTGTACACAATGACACACTATCAGAGAGTCGGTAGACTCTCTATATAGGGACGACACGGGTGAAATCTCACGTGATCCGCGTACAAAACGACTAAAATCTCGGTGAGAATCACTCCCTAGGCCTTCAAAACATACTAGCAATAGTCTACGGGCCCATATCTACCTATACATGTCCCCCAAGACCTCATACGCACCTTCAGTCGTCCACGCGAGAATTCGCTCATACGCGATTTCACGATTTTCGTGTCATCATCATATTCTTCTTCTTCTTCTTCTTCTTCTTCTTCTTCAGACCCGCTAGCTCCTTACCGGAAGCACTTGAAGCGTTGATTTTTTCACAGAACGTCTCCGAATTTGCCGGAGGTGTGCATGCATATCAAGCGATCGTTTCTTTCTTGCCGCAAGTCACTACGGTAGATCGTTGAGCTCTTCCTCGGTAGTCACTGAACAACGCCATTTGTTGCTAACTCAGCATCAGTGAGCCGCATGCGCCGAGGAGGGCGTTTCCAATGCGGCGCGCGCGCATTTTGTCTCGTAAACCTGGTCCACGAACGAGACTAAGCCAGGACTGGATGCCTTCAGAGAAAACTACTCTCATCCTTCGGTGCCTTCTGTAAGTCAGTGTGCACATTTGTAAGTGGCTAGCTTGCGTTTTGCTGTTGATTTGCACGAGGAGAAACTTGGCAATCTGCGCCGTGTTACGCGTGCCTTGCCAGGCGCCTTCATTCTTTGTCCCCCAGGTTATAGCTATCATTGTAGTCTGATTACTGAAGCCTGCCTATGAAACCACCCCACCATATGTGCCACAATCTAATTGCATCCTTGTTGGAGACACTACACATACACCCTGCTTCAGGTAGGAGCAGCCCATTAGCTTCTGCTTTCAACAGTTATCTCTACAACACCCATGAACATCAGAGTGACTGAAAATGCAGTGTTGTCATAAGGCGTGAAAAATAGTGGAAACAAGTGGAAAAATCATTTCTTCAAAATGAAAGGGGGATATAGGGATGGCTTGAAGCACCAAAAAGGAAGAAACAAGGGGTCATTACACAGCAAAGATGCACAAAGCTACATGACACCATCCCTATATCTTTGTGTTATTGTTCACAACCAATCTCGCCCTGCTGACATTTTCCTCCCTAATTGGGAAAGAGCCGCGCTTGCCGTCTCCGTCATTTCCACTCTGCAACAGTTTACCTTGAAGTAAAGTTTAATATGAGACAAAGATATAGGGATGGTGTCATGTAGCTTTGTGCATCTTTGCTGTGTAATGACCCCTTGTTTCTTCCTTTTTGGTGCTTCAAGCCATCCCTATATCCCCCTTTCATTTTGAAGAAATGATTTTTCCACTTGTAGTAATAAACAACCCCTTGGACGCCATGGGTATCTCCTCAAATAAGCAGAAATTGTATAACACATTAACGCCTAGTATTATACCCATAATATATATAATATTCTTATGGACTTACCTATGGAGTCTCTGGGCATATATATATAATTATGCACGCGGCTGGCTAAGATTTAAGACCGCACTTGTCTGGACCTCAAACATAACTACCCAGTCTTAGACCCTATAAACTAGATGTGATGACCCAAAATCGAGGCCAAGACATTGGTCTAGCTGCAGGTCCAAAATTTACGACCTACACAGGAATTTAACATTAATGGGCCTCCCTTCGAACAAGATCTGAGTATCTAAACTGGTTAAACTGTAAGCCCTCTTTTTCTTTTCACTTTGCTGCCGACTTTAGTCTGATTGGGAGTGCATTATGAAATTGGGGTTACTGTAAAGATGAATGTATAATACACATTAACATGAGCACTATTGCAGTATGTCTCAGACTAGTAGCCACCCTGACAGCTAGCCAGTGAACTCTGTGCTTTTCGGGGAAACATTCGTATGCATGAAGTATACTTCTCAACTACTGCTTTTTCGATGGTTGCTACCCACAACATTAACAAAGAAACTCCAGTTGGTTCTAAAGAAAGTTCCCACTTAGTGTTGTGAAACACAGGCAGTAGGGTAGCTACATCTTGCTACACCATTCTAATGCAAATCAGTTTTAGTTTGAGCTACTGAGCAACAAATGTGTATCAAGAAAGCATTCAGAACTGAAACCATTACCTGGTTAAGGAGGCTTCACCTCCAGGATTCCCTTTGCCCCCCTCTCCTAGGAATTGCCCAAAACATTCTGTGTAGCTAGGCCTGTGAGCATTAAAACCTGTTACTGATTTTTGGCTGAAATTGCTCCAAACCATGCCTCACAATCACTCTAAAAATTTTCCTTATAATGCTGAAACAATGACTCAACAAGTCCGACTGCTCCTCACCGACACAACAGAGCAAGTAGTTGTTTGCAACCTAACCTTGGGTCTTCAAAACTCTTTGGACTGTCATTAGTTCATCTGTAAACAGCTTGCTTGGATGAGACTGGGAAAAGGAAAGGGCAGTATATATTTAATAAGTTAGGGCTAGGAGGACCCAGTCACAGTGAGACTGTCATTGACCTACAGGTTCTGCTGCAAGGAACTTGCTCAACTCTTCAGCTGCTGCACGTTTCACCACCTAATACCATCGTGGACAAGAGAACTGTAAGTAGATGAATTACGAACGCATGAAAGACTTGTGCCCCCATGCTCTATCCAGGCCTCGTATTTTGCTATTATAGTGCTCTTACCTGCCATTTAAATTACACAGTAGCATTCTTCTCTTCACTAACATGTCCAAAGTGTTATAATGATTATTGATCCACTTAAAACCATTTGGACGCCATGGGTATCTCCTTAATAAGCAGAAATTGATATATAACGTATTACCTCCTAGTATTATAGCCATATATAAATTCTTATGGACTTATGGAGGCTCTGCTATAATATGCCCATGGCTGGCTAAGGGTTAAATTTAATCTCGTGTGAGCATAAGAGATCACACATTTGTCACCCACACTGGCTCATTGTGGACATAGGCTTGTTAGTAGCAGGTTTCACTAACTTGAGTGCTGGACTGGGACTTCCAGAGCACCCAGCGGTCGTAAAATGAGGTGGGCCCTGCCAATTTCTGTAGATCATCTTCAGCTTCCTTGATCTGGCGACTGAGAGCGGAGGTCATGAAGGTCACAGCGTCTCTCCATTGCTCAGCCGACGGAACATCTTTATCATCCAGTGCTGACATCTGGACGTATTTCTGCATTGTGCAAGATGGAGCCAAGTTTACCAGTTGAGAAGTATACATACTAGGAAGAGACAGTAAAAGGAATATCATGTGATGATCTGACTAGGTAGTGCACAAAGTGAGTTATGCCACTAAAAACTTCTTAGCAAAAAATAACAAAGAGTAAGAAGAGTTTGAATGAAAAACGCACCAACTGATCAACGTTGTAGCTCTCCCAGCGATGGTTCTGTTTGCTAAGTCTCTCCACCTCCTCTCTCAGACCCTGTCCCAGGGAGTGGAACTTTCCCCCTCCTCCTCCCACACCCACAACCCCCCACCCTCCACCTCCCACACCTCCTCCCCCTCCCCCTTCCTCCCCCTCCAGCTTAGTGTGCAGCTGGGCAAACATAGTCTCCAGACCAACCTACAGTATTAGTAACAAGTCACATTGCATACACATGAAAGTTATGCTGACACATAAGCACTGTAAGGCAATTATTACCTTGCTAGAGTTAGTATGTTATGCAATGACTGCGATTAGGTCAGAACTGTTTGTCAACTTTTGCTGACACTCCTGTACTTACGAGCACTAGCTTACACATGGACAAGTTAATGGCCGTTTCGTGGACTTTGTCCATACACTCAGATTTGGTATAGCATGCAATGCAAGAATCAAGCATGCTAAGGGGTATGCTTATCACGTCATACAGGTTTTGAGCCATAGAGTGGCACATTTTGTGGCACGTGCATGTGTGTGTGTATACCTTGGCACACAGCTCGGCCAGCTGGTGACTGTCTGCCCACTTGTGCAGTTGAATATCAGCACTGGTGTTGAACTCCCTGTACACATACATACAAAGGAATTGGTAAGAGATGGACACTAGAGGACTTACCCAGGGGACTGGCCCTGTGCTGCCTCTATGAATATCTCCAGCACATGAGGAGCCACCTCCGTCCATAAACTGTCCATCAGAACACCCTCCCTGGAGAGGGATATTGATACCTACTTTTAGCATTGTTCAACCTATTGATACGTACAACGTGTATATACATGATTATGTTGTACAGCTAAATGTACCTATCATTAACAGTGATAGAAACAAGCAGAACTGGGGGAGTCTACATGTGTGCAATAGTTAGGTAATTGTACCCACCAGGTGGCCGGTTTGAAGACTTGGAGACTGGCCACATGGTTCAATATGTCTGCCTTCCCTAGCTCAAATAGATCATTCTGAAATAAAAGTTGAATGAGTGACAACAACACAAAAAATTACGTGACTTATTTTTAATTGCATGAAAAATTATTCAGTAAACGAACTTTAGCTGTGGTAGTCATTTGACTGTCCAGCGTGCCTGGTTAACATTCATTGATAAAATGAAAAGCACTAAGTGCAAACCCTCGACGAACTGCGCATGCAGAAAACAGGTACAGACAGACAGACGGACACACAGACCAAGTGCTGTAACCCTCGCTGCGCTTGCGCGCTGGGGGTTAATAGCGCACGACAGTCCCCTTGCACAAATATTTAACCCTCGTCGTGCATGTGCAGCGAGGGTTACAGTAATTGCTTCAAGAAAGTGATAGAAAAAATTCTCTCAAAATACCTAATTAAAGTATTAAGTATTGTAACAACAGAGGCATAATAGCTTCCCACTACACAGTGGAGGGATGTGAACTTACCCTGTCGAGGGTCCTACCTCCAGGATACCTATTCCTCCATTCTGCCTCAAGATTGTAGCGCAGAGCTGAACACACAAAAACACAGCCACAGACGACACAGATAGTAATGGCAAACATAACTCTTGGACAAAGACTTTCATACATGCTAAGTGAGTGTGCCATAGCACAGTGGTTGGAGGTTTGCCTTGTGTTGTGTTGTGTTGTAGATTCGAACCCCTACCAGCTGAGTTTCCCTGGTAGCTCAGTTGGTAGAGCGCTTGCCTAGAGCGCTCGCCTAGACTGCAGAGTGTCGTGGGTTCGAACCTAGCCTTCCTCGCGGGAATGGGAACAGACTGCTGCAATAACATCTTCCAGAGGACTGGGAGTATATACAGTCTACCGCTGGATCTGGGGGCAGCTCTTTATTTTTCCTTGGAAAAAAAGAACTGTCCTAGGTGTAGTTGATTTGTTTGTTGTGCCTTTTTTGCCTTTCTACCTCGTAGTTTTCACATGCATTCACGCCTGCTACCCAGACAGGGATTACTGCTGGTACGTACATTATAGCAATGCAAACACTTCTGGTAGATATCTCCCATACGAACAACAATAGCAATCCAACATTTCTCCTGCAACACTGGTCTACTTAAAAGGGCTATGATACACCATTATCCATGTACATATTACTAGTTGAAATGTTAAACATTGTTGGCGAGCGGGAGTAACCCAACTTGGGATTTGCCCGCGATGTTCGGGCTGCATAATGTGCCGTCAGCGCACAGCTTTCCTTTCGTGAAGCAAGACAGATCTACCTGTCGCCGTTGCATGCGTATGGTACATCGACAGAACGGTTAGCAGGTGAGCAGAACGGCATGCCGCCGAATGGAGGAGAATTCTCTCGCTGGCTAGATCGATCGGCCCATATCGCGAGGTACCGTGTGTGAAAATTTGTAAAAATTAGGAAATAATTTCGGATAAAAAGAAACACGTACAAAGCCGCGCATGCGCACTTACACGACGTACGCTGTCGTATATATGTAAATAGAAAAATCCACTCGAACTAACGACTAGGTTGGCTCGCTCCCGCTCGCCAATTATGTATGTCCAACTATGGTAGTGACTCTGCATATTATATATGATGCCTACTTTTGAAGTGGAGTGCCTGGTCATTGATGGAGGCAGTGACCATCTTCCAGAATTCTTCAGTCACTGCATTCACCATGTTCCTGGTGGATAGCTGGGCCTCTCGCAACATCCCATTCCTGCCATTGTGTCACATACAACACACGTCGTGCAATTATCCAAGTACATACACATACACTTAAATAATTATACAGTGGAACCTCCGATACAAGTAACCCACAGAGACAGGGACGACTCTATAACGGAAATTTGTTTACACCCAAAGCTAATACGCTGGGGAAATCATTTGACCTCCGAGATAGGGACGACCCCTCTACAAGTGGCAAAATCGTTGGTCCCCATTACACCGTTCTTACTGGAAGAGCTTGGATTTGGCAAAGTACTCTCTGCTCATAGTGCTGGATACTCCTGATGGAGTCTGCACTGGAACCTGGGTCACACATACATATATACACAGACCTGGTATGAGATCTTAACTTCCTCTGTAGCTATACAAAAACAGCAGTGTCCAGTGGTCAATGCACACTCATGGAGGAGGCCCCACACACTCAATAATATGAATAACATCACTAATGTCTACAGGATATATTACGTTTCTTCTCAACCTCCTATTATCAACCACTGGTGTGTACAGTACGTGCACAGACAGGGGTTAGCTACACAGTGGTGTCTGGGTGTGTGTTAAACTAGTACACAATTCTTTTCGACATTGACAGTAAGGTACACTAGGATTTTACTCGACAAATTCTTGAGCTTATTATTTAGTAGAGCATCAGTGAGTATACAACTCTCAAAACAGTAAGGGCCAGGATAATCAGTGCTGCCATACTCTGTAACTGAAAAGGCATTGCTAGTAAGGACTATAGCTACTTTTGGATTCTTTAGACACAAATTTTGTGTGATAGATGCAGTCGTCCGCTCCACTCTAGAGCACCGATTACCGGCGGTAGTAAGACGTCTTTGCTAGGTATGTAAAACATTTTTCTGACCATGCTAAATTTTCGAGGTTGGAAATCGCTACTGTGGCCCGTAGACTATTGCTAGTGTGTTTTGAAGGCAACAGAGGTTACTGGGTAAGTCTAGCGGTGCCTCAAACTAGCCCATGAATGAGAGAGAAACTGACACTCACATGAGTAGACCCATGTGCCCTTTTCCCATAATTATTAACCTTTGCCGGCGATGACGGCATAGTACCCGAGAGCTTTCATTGGGAACAGTTGACCGTCGAGAATTGACAGCATCTAAGGAGACGAGAAGGAAGTGAAAGGAAAAACAGAGAGAGAGAAAGAGAGAGAAAGAGAGAGGGCGAGAGAGATGACCAACAGGGACCTCGACGCTCATTGCCCACTACCAGCAGCTATGGGTCATCAGATCTGGTTTTCCCGAAACAAAACATTTAGTTTTGTTCTTTTCGTTGTATCTAGTGTTTTGTGTCTTTGTTTTGGTTGTACGTGCCTGTGGGCCCTGTGTCGTGCTGCTGTATCTCTAGACGTGGATCATGGATTTACCCACTCCTCATTGTATTTGTACCCTGCAAATGCATGAGATGTTTCCCACTAGAGAGAGAGAGAGAGAGAGAGAGAGAGAGAGAAAGTGAACCAAGTCTGCATTAGAGACACAGGCACTCAAGTGTCCACTCACTATCAACTCACATGCAAAGAGATGCAAAATGTCATGCCAATCAAACTCATGCAGACTGCAAGGAACCATGTTTAAAATTTCCACTAATACGTACAACAATTAGCACAAGGAGCTGCCACACATGTCACCAATTTCAGCCACATGCGCAGTGGGAATATTCTATGACGTCATGAATGCTTGCGAGGTCGCCACTTTCGACCAAAGTTGAGAGGTCTGATTCCCCATTATAGTGGGAGGAGCGTGCATGGGTCCACCACATGGATCTTCCTCACTCTCTGCTGTTTGATGCCACTCCTTTCAGCCATGTCC
Source organism: Geodia barretti (assembly GCA_030341885.1). Classification (NCBI taxonomy): domain Eukaryota; kingdom Metazoa; phylum Porifera; class Demospongiae; order Tetractinellida; family Geodiidae; genus Geodia; species Geodia barretti. The sequence goes on from CASHTH010002040.1 coordinate 13,903, forward strand.
ACTTTAGTCAGAACAAATATCGTCCTCTGACCTGCAGGGTTGGCACACTCAGTAGTGTGACCTAGGTCCTCAGAAGCAATCACATTATAGTGGCATTCCAACAAAAATCATACCAACATGGATACACACCACACAGTACCCAGACTTAACACATCTTCCCCTCAGGGTTCGACAAGCAGCAGGCATAGAGCAGTACCGGCAGAGCAAAACGAGTAAGGTCATTGTCTAGCTTAGATCGCCCATGACTAACTTATCTGAATGGGGGCCCTTTCATCTGGTGCTATCTCACACAGCATTATGTTTACAAGCTACTCGTAACGGAGATGTGTAAATATGCCCATGCCGTGACTCTCATGCTTGCTTGCCAAAAAAGCGTTACATGTGGCATGTATACACTGATGTCATAAGTCTCCCCACAAAACTAGCTGCAGGCTTAGGGTACATACTTAATGTCCAAACAACACCTGCCCACCTCATTGCTAGAGACAGGAATAAACAGTTTACAAGGCAAACTGTGAGTATACACATAAATCAAAAACTGAAACTCTCTCTACAGCTGCTCTACCATATGCATAGTGTAGCAATTAATGCCAATACCATTGGCATGCACATTCATCTATGGGTTCTGCAAAGAACAGTATGCTTCAGCCCACAATAAACAAATACAAATCTGCGAGACAGTTAGTATGTAGGTATGCATAGATGCATAGGGCAATTATCTGTTATCTGTATGCAAATAGTGCTAATCATTAGGGGTTGACCCTACCAGGAGGATCCATCTGTCCCACCAGGTCCGTCACTATACTTCTCTCTGCATCCACGGAGCCATCTGAAATGCCAGTCAACAGATTGCCAAATTACACCCACAAACGAGAGAGCACCACACAACACTGACACACACAATAAGAGAACCTCGTACGGCGTGTTGGAAGGCAACAACGTTTTTAGACGCTGTCTTTATTGTTTGATTTTTCTGATGTACATAATGGTCACTGCCACATATACCACTATGCTAGACACTGCTCTAAATACGCGTCAAATGCGTGAAAAATCCAACTATACTCTAGTTATGTTTGGTGCTGAATGTGAAAACCGTTTAAAGAGCTTGTGTTTTTTACTACTGCAAAACACAAGTCTCATGTACACTATCACTAAGTACGGTAGTACTTAGTATATTATAGGGATGGGCATGGTACCGAGCATCATAATACATAATTATAGTTGTTGCCAAGATACTCTCATGCACACTACAATCCTGCGACTAGAGAGATTTTAAAAAAACATTCTTCCACAACGATTTCACCCACCCTGGATACAGAACAGGTTGGACACAAATTCCTAGGGCACACATATGTTGGCTACAGGTTGTTCAACAATGGGCTTTGTGATCACATTAAAGTAGAGACAGCAGGTGGAGTAGTGTCACCGCCTTACCCTGAATACACATAATGATGGCGTTTGGGTTGGCCATGTACTGCCTACACAATCTTATTATCTCTTCTCTGGTGGTGACGGCCATTCCTGTGGTCACCGTCTGCAGAGAATGAGCCAATTTTACCCTGTCCCTACAATCATCTCATGTTATCAACAGATGGTGAGTCGATTTCAGGTAGTTAAAACACACAGTCATATCATCAAGGTTGTGTAACATCCAACATCTATGTAATTAATATGGACTATAATACTTATATATAGTCACCTCTTACATTGTAGTGACCAAAAACAGTTTTTGGACATGTTAAGCATTGCTCTGGCACTATTTTGTAGACCTATTTCCTTCTTTTAGGAAACTGTTATAAAAGTTGGTGTCAACTTGAGTATACAGTACTGGGGTGCTCACACTGATGATCCCTGGGAGGTCGACCAGAACCATCCTCTTTAGCTGTGGACCATACACCACCAGTGACACCGGCTGTCAGAGGAAGGGGCAGGGAGGGAGGGGGTGAAGGAGAGAGGAGAGAGAGGGAGGGGGGGGGGGAGGGAGGGAGGTGGTGAAGGAGAGAGGAGAGAGAGGGAAGGGGAGTGAGGGAGGGAGGTGGTGAAGGAGAGAGGAGAGAGAGGGAGAGAGGGAGGGAAGGGGTGAAGGAGAGAGAGGAAAGAGAGGGAGGGGGAGGCAGGGACAGAGGGGAAAAGGAGCAGTGGGACACAGCAAAAATGAAAATGCTTCAACCATGCAATATTGCAGTGTTTACTTACGACCAATGGTATAGTAGTGCAAGGTCGCAACTAAAGTGGGATCTGCTGATGTTTTAACAGTGGCAAGCGGAGCTGCCCCAAGTTTGTGGCCCTTAGCTACAGTATTACACTGGCTGTCATTATAGGCATTATGCAGCCTGTGTAATGGCAACACTATGAGGCTGATAGAAAATATAACAGGCATGTTTGGCAGCATAGTCTTAATCGTACTTAATAGTACTCAATCGCAAAGCACACAGTTATAAGGTCCTTATAGTGTATCAGTAATAAAATCTCAGTGGATATGGTATATTGAGACAGTGCATCAACCAAAATATTTGTATAATGCTCAAATTACCCTCCCTATCTTGCTGCGTTTATAGTATGCAGGGTTCTCGTTAAAGCGCGGAAGAGCGGTGCAGCGCCGCGCTATAGTTCCACTCCGCCGCTCTATTGCAACTGCCCGCCGCTCTATGCGCAAGCGCTCGAATAATTGTATTCACAGTTTACGTAAGTACTATAAAAGCTGCCCACGTGTTTCACCCCCGTGGTCAGAAGATGAAGCGCAGAAACGCTAGTTCCAGCTGTGCTCAAGGAAGTAGCGAGAAGCACAAGACAGGCTACAATCCTGCCTGGAAGAGTGTCGTTCATTTACCACATTTGCCTCAAATTCCCCCAGATTCAATCTCTGAGAGTCTAAATGCTCAAATTTTCCTGGGGGAGCATGCCCCCAGACCCCCTAGGTGACAGATAGCACCGCTCTGTGCTTTTTTCCTACCTAGAACACTGGTATGTACACCAAAGTGCGAAAGTCGCAATAGTGCAAGGGTCTCATCCAACATGGGATCTTTCACATGCTCATTGTTTAGTCATGATGGAGCTTGTGTAATGGCAACGCTATGAGGCATATGGAACTATAACAGAAGTGTTTGGCAGCATACTCCGGTTATAACGGTATCTAATTGCTACTCAATCGTTCATGAATACTCACAATTAGGGCCTAACACTCTTCTTGTGCTACAGTAACAGAATACCTCAGTTGATATCGTCTTGCCGGTCTCAACTGTTCTCTTCATTCTCCCCTCGATCTCCTTCCTCAGTCTCGTCAACTGCATGCATGAAAACTTCTTCTAACAAACTGAACCCTTCCTTTTTCTGATACTGCAAAGCTAGTAACTTGTGCTACAATGTACGTAAAACGAGGTGGTTGTGCAAATGACGCATCAGAAAGCTTCACTCAAGGTTCATGTCCTGGATGTAGTTGACTTGTTTGCTTTGCCTTGCCTTTCTACCTCGTTATGTACCTCCTTGTTGACACATGCTAACTCATGCAACACACTGAGTTAGCATTGGCTCAGACTGCTGTGTGAAGACCCGTCATGGATAATGGACACTGAACAGTAAGTTCGTGGCCTGCTTGAAAACCACTCAGAATCTCTCCTCTGAGAAAACAACCTTTATCGCTCACGTTCGACTAGTAGCACTTGCCTGATTCCCGGAGCAGTAATTGTGAAATTAGGAAGGAGTGCAAGCTTTTAGGTTTTAGCAGACTGTACCTCTGTGTATCAACTAAAGCCTGCATAAATTTGAGGCTCAAAGCCCTTTCCATTCTACTCTTATGGCCCCAGGTATCTGGCATGTACCACTGCTCAAACTTGCGCGATAAGGGTTGTTTTCTCAGAGCCTGTCACATATCATTTGAATAACGATTGTTTGCAATATTATGACATGCATTGTGCACACACAACATACTCCTATCAGGTTCATAATCTACCAGGTTCACTTGGGACTTTAGCTCTACTACAATGAAGCCTTCTGACTCTATGGCTGCACAACAGTGGCCCTGTTGTGCATGCAAGCCCTGCATGTGCTGCATTATGTCCACAAGAACTCACTATAGCAAATGCATAGAGTACTCTTTTAGCTGCCTAGTTACCCACCCTTTGTACAATTATGGGAGCTACGTGGCTAAACTTTGTTTAGAACAATTATACAGGTAGTGGAATTATATTCAGAGTGACATTCAGTAACTGGATACACAGTGGGATGAACTTGGCATCACATGATTCACTGTTTATATCCCAGACGATTAGGAATGTGATAATTGCTTCAGGTGAACAAGTGATTGTGTTCAAATTTGCAGGGGACATGAATCTGATATTCTATATTTCGACAAATTTCGTTTTAAAATGTGATAGTGTCTTTCAGATCTATAATCACATACATATAATTGCACTGTGACTGTGGTACATGTATAGTGGTGTATCTTACTTACGTCATCCTCCTTGGAGAGGTCATAGACCTTGGTGGAGTCTTTGAAGACGGCCACATGCTCAGGACCCTCACTCAGTGTCACTATCACTGGACTCCTCGTCATCATCTCTCCCCCACCCCTGTTATTTCATTAGATATTATATATATGTCAGCAAAGGCAAACAACGCAACTACACCCAGGACAGCTCTTTTGTTCCTTCAAAACTCTTTACCTTAATATAATTGTAATATATATGTGGTAACACACCACAATGAAATAAATGCCAACTATAAGGGTGTGGTGGGATTCAACTAATAGAAAGCTGCATGTACTATAATATGTACAATGGGCACAAAGGAGTGTTGGCGTAGGATAGTACGGGACAATAATCATGTGTCATGAAGTATGTGGTACCTGGGGAATATTCTGGCATTGGCAACCATCTCCAGCACACTTGTCTTACCAGCACTCTGGTCTCCCACCACAACAACCTATGTATAATGAAAAGCACTGAAGTGCAAACCCTCGGTGCATTGTGACGCGCACGCGTAAGGCATGTGCCATACAACTGATTGATGGGCTGGGTTTAGTGTTAGCTGTTCCTCCTGGTCTCTTGCCAGCTCGCGCAGAGTCTGACGCAGGCAAACTACACTACTAGATAGCATGCGAGAGGCGATACACGCCCTGCGTTGCATCTTCTGGTGCCTCAGAGGTACGCAGAGCACACGGATCGATCAGACCATGGTAAGCCATCCAGTCCGTCATGTATTGCATATTGGTTTTTTCGCGCCCTAGCTTTGCAATGGAGCCGTTTCAAAGAAAACCGCTTGAAATTTCTGACCTTCATTGGCCGTTAAGTAAGTCGTATCGTTTGTGAGACGAATGAACATTGGAGAAGTGAGATGTTGAGTAACAGACAAGCAATGCGCGCCGAGGGTAATAAGATAATGTGGGTGTATTATAGTAGTACACAAACAAGAGATTCAGCATTTATCCACACTTTCAGTTTATCCACACAGGCATTTTACATTTTGGTTGGTACACATTATTATCTTCTTAGACAAATTATTACAGCACACCCTCAACAAGAACCTTCACACACTGCATACACATTAAACCATCTCGTTTTCTACTATATTTGTTTGCAGTTACGCCAAACACACACTGTCCCACATCACAGTTAATACCACATGTGGTGCACTCAGCGGGCAACGGGCAGGAACTCTTTTTCAAGCTTTTAAACTTTGGCATGGTTACGATCTGGAGCATAACCGTACATTTCCTTTATGGTACCACCCTCCCAGTACTTGTCGGTTATACCTGAAGATTCTTCTGGCTTTTACCGTTGAATAACAGCTTTCTACACGTATGTACATACCTGAGGGAGGGTGTTGACAAACTTGCCATCCTTTCGATTCAGCTTGGCATCAAAGTCAGTGAGCAGATTCAGAATGTCAGTGTACATCTCAATCAGAGATTTCTGAGAGCACACATGCACACATCAGGGAGTGTGGGTGCAGAACTATAGCATTACACATGTATACCTATACTTTAGAGTTGAGCGTCTTTGGTACTTAATTGGTAGTATCAAAAATTCATGTACCCCACAATTTCAATATACATACGTACCTGTCTAGTGAGGAGAGCAGCACGGGCATCATCTCCGGATGCCCTGAGTAGCTGCATCAACTCATGGTTCTCCTTCTCCACCTGAGCCAGTTTGGACGTCAGCTCTCGTATCTCACTGTGGAGGAGTCTGTCCCTTGTCTCAGACACTCCTCCTGCTGCCACACCTGACGTCTTGGCTGACGATGATGAGGAGGAGGAGGAGTCACTGGGTGGGGTTGGTTTTGATTTCAGCCACCCAGAGAGAGAGTCCAGCCCTGGATCAAACACACAGAACATCACCCATTTACCTTGTCAGGGACATAGCATTGCAGATTAATTACAACCATCATCTAGACTTCCATTCATAAGCTCTCACTTCATGCAAGCATGTGTACATGGACTCAGCAGTGATTCCATTGACTTGTCCAACAATATACACCATGATTACGACTAGCTAGAGGGCTGTCACTGAATCCTCACCATTTGCTACCTTTCCTCCAATGCTGGATGGGAGGTAGTTATCAAGCCAAGACAGACGCTCCACCTCTCGTCTCATACCTACATACACCTACAGACAGCAACAGGTGATTATTGCACCCAGCCAAAATGATGCACACAAGAATCACAACGGTTCCTGTGAAAGCAAATGGCAATGTGCAAAACCAGGAGGCAGTGCAGTACATATGTCGATTGGAGTGCACACATCAATTGGTAGAACTGCTGTCCAATACTTGAACATACCGTCCAATATCTAAACTCTGATGTTGAAAGCTGAGTTTTTTGGGCCCGATACACAGATATTTTTTTGTCATACATTCAATTAACTGTTCACGCCTTCACACGAAAAAAGAAAGAGAATTAGGAAGAGGAACAGCTAATGCAACTCACTAGCAGCAGTGCTCCAGTAGATACACCTCCAAGCAGAAGGACAAGGTAAATCTGCCTCCTCAGAAATCGACCTACTACTCCAAAGCCCTTCCTCGGTGAAGAGGTCGAGTAGACAAGTGATGGAGTCACAGGAAGGCGAGTCTGGAGCCGTGGATGCTTCTTGGGGCGGTATCCCCGCACTCCAGGCGTGATTCCCCGCCATCCTGGGCTGCGAGCCAGGGGTTGCAGGCGAATACCCCTCAGCATAACTGCAGCCATCCCCAGTCCCCCTAGAATGCGGCCATAGATTAGGAAAGGGCAACTCGATCGAGAGGAGGGAAGACCCAGTGCGATTTTTCTAAAACCGTACTTCGCTAAACAAGAAAGTGCAAGCAAGAATACGGTAGGAGCAGCTTGCACGTGGTCACCTGACTGCAGGTGAGGGAATTTGCCAGGAATTTGGTTGTGCTCATTTACAAGCGGGCGAGACAGATGAATATCCGTAATAAACGCAATAATCGAGGTCTTTCTTTATACACGTTTTGCCCCTTTTTGTGGGTTTGCGTACTTCCGCGTGAATATGCAGCCGTATTGGGACGGCGTTCAAGCCCCATGCGCCTGATTGCACGCGCCAAATGTCTGCCTGTAGGTGCAAAGAAGCAAGGATATATTAGTAACTGCATGCTGTGTGGAGTTGCTGGTGAATAGGAGATACAAGTACAAGCACCTGTCCTCGAGCTGAAAGGCAGAATAGGCCCTATTGAGACGCGATTGGAGGTTTCAGGCACTGCAACATGTTTCACGTAAGTACTACAAGAAAGGCATGCATAAAATCCTATGACAGAATGGACTAGCTATCGATCCTAAAGTGACGCTATAGATAAGTAACCTGCCAGCGGGTAGAGTGAGTGTTAACCACATAGTTTATAGTGTCGCGCATTTTCGGACCTGCCAGTTCACTGATTGTCCAGACCTGCGTCGAGAAAGAAGCAGTCGCGTCCGCCATTCGCCGCCATGCAGGCTTTGCCCTTTTCGGCTTGTAGCGATATGGTGGTAAGACACAGTTTACATAAACATCGGTTCTGTTCGCGCACTGGAGCATCGACGCCGTGTTTGTTGGGATTGCATGCTACGAAAAGCGATCTTGGGCAGATCAAAACTCCCTCTCTAATGCCGATGTCGACGCGTACAGCTCCCTACCAGTCGTTCTGGGACCCGAACACTGTAATTGAACCATGTGTTTACATAGCATGCAGCTCCCTCTGTGTGTTTGCACGCGTGCGGAAGCTTCCTATAAGCGCCCGCCACCTTGATCGCTTCATCTCCTTCCCCTCTCAATACAGCCCGGCCCGGCCCAGGGGCCCGTTCCTCCCACTCCTGTGTCCCAGAACTCCAGCCAGCCGGCAGCCTTCAAGTTCTCTGTCCACGAGAGCATTGACCGCATCAAAGAGGAGTTTAGCCACCTCCAGAATCAAAACCAGACGTGAGTTGTGGTTCTGAGTTTCTGTTGTTCAGTTGGTGTGTTTTGTAGTTGGACTTTGGGTGTATGTGTATACACACCTTATGCAGTGTTTGTTTGCATTGGCAAATAGCCAATTGGGAGTGGCCACGCTGTGTGAATTTATGTAATTTTGGAATTTGGCTTTATTCACTTACTCTATTTCCCTGTAGCTTTTCTGCAATCATTCAGACCCACTCGTGGTACCTTTGTCAGTCAATGGTGGGGTGTTATAAACAGCACATTGTGCGCTAAGTCATCAATTTGTAGGAACACATGCTAATGTAGTGTGAACGTAGGTTGTGTGCTTACCCTGCCCTAGTGAATGGGCTACTATTGACCTGCCACTGCACTTGTTCGAAGTGTGTTGGCAACATTCGTTCAATCGTGTAGTCCTGATCCAGTAATATGTAACTTTTTCATTTCAGTGAATATTGTACATAAAACTGTGTCAGGTCGTCTAGTTTTGCTTTTGTTGGCACGGTATAGACTGTGGTATCTGTGTGAGTGATGACCATGTTTGCATTTTCCACTCACAATGGAGCGTGGTGTTCTCTAGTGCAAGGTAGACATTGAGTGGAACTGCAAGAGAAGGGTTACAAGGTCTTACTATATACAACTCTTCTCCATTCAGTGTGTGACTCATTCCGGCATACCGTTACTGAGTTGTTCTGATGTCATTGTCTAAGTTTATCTCACATGTAAATCATGTGAGCATTAATCTTCCATTACCCGCTGCCTTTAAATGTAGTACTTTTTCAACACATGGGCACATGTCATATCTTGCTTCGGTCAGCTATTTTCAGGACACATGTTGCCAAACACAGAGGTAGGCATGACTTGTATGCATGCTCAGAGGACATAGGGGGAGAAGGCTAGTGTGTCTGCCCTGTGCCCTCTATTGATAAACAGTGTGGTGTGGCTGATCCTGTATCAACCAGACCTCACCACAGTTATCACTCTGAGATTGTAAGCATGATTCCTAGTGGGGCAGTGTCCCTTGTGGTCTAGCACTGGTATGCATAAAGCCACACTGACAATGTCATTCAGATTCTTGCCTATGCCATACTGGTGAACAGGGCTTACTCAATGGGAGGTTAGTGGTGGAGGAGCTGGCTTCCTTTCTCTCTGTCCTTGGGCCCTGGGGCCCTTGTGTCCATAGCTACACTGGGAATAGGTGTGGGTCTAAGGGGAAATACCAAATTGGTATAATTGGAAGTGTTTTTGTAGTGAGGACTAACCAATTATGAGTGATTGAGCAACTTATTAGTAGTTCCTGAAAAACCCGGTGTGCCAAAACAGGGCTGTTTTAACAAGTTGTGTAATATGCATATACTTGTCTACTCTGTAACCCAATCTGGCCATGTTACACTTTGCCAAGGATGGCTGCTTCACAATGTAGTTTTCTCTCAAATTCACAAGTTACTTTACTCTCACCTCCCAAAATGTTTTTCAGGGGAGCTATGGAGTTGATGTTACTGTGGTGCAGTATTGTGGGTGGGACTATTACTGACCTGGGCCCAGTCTATTGTAGACTTGGAGGCCTATTAGAGGTTGTGATGAATGTGGGAGCATATTCATAGTCTGTGAATAGCTTGCATAGGGAAGGTTGGGTTATGAGTGTCAGCACTCAATTAGACAGTGAATACAGGCAAAGATATTCATTACTTTGTGCCATTTACAGTGGTGGTATCCTGAACCCCCTAGGTGGTGTGGCCTAGGAGAGTGAGGAGTAGGCAGTGGCTGTTTTTATGTGGCTTTTATTGTGAGTTGGGAGCAGTGCTCACAGGGTGTTGAATGGTTTGCTGATGATGTTAGCACCTTTGTGGGTTGTGTTAGAAACAGTGTGGGTGTAGGAAGTACATTGATAGGTGGCAAAAACTTGCTGACATGATAATTTGTGGCTCCAGCCCCTTCACCTCAGAGAGGTTTTTGTCTGAGTTGTCAAAAGAACAGCTTTTGTTTTGGCTCAGATGAGGTTGTGTGTCTCCTTCACTTCCAAGTGAATGGTAGATAGTAGGAATCTTGTCTTGTACAGTACAGTCCATGTGTGCTACTAGATATAGCAGCAGGGGCTGCATGGAGTATAGTTGTGGTTGGGTTTAGTCCACATAGCACAGGGCTTATTGGAGTTGGCCTGGAGAGGTGAGTATTGGGAATGTGGCTTTCCTTTGTCTGCTGTATCAACAGTTGACACAGGCTCCACCCGCTACTGGACCTTTCCCAGCTTACACTGCTGCACTGGTCAATTGGACACACTCGCTTTGGTAACAAGCCATGGCCACATGGGGCTGAGGTGCCCTGCCACCATGTTTGTGCAGCCTTTGTGTGAACTATGCAGATAGCTTTTGCAGAGAGTCAATGAATCTGCTGGTGGCTCAGTCTCATGTTTTTGTCTCTCACAGCACATTATAGTTGTACTGCTGCTGGGTTGAGATGCATGGCATTCAGCCCACCCCCAGACAGTGTAGCTCCCCATGAATTCCCTCCAACCGCAGTTGCATAATAGAGATGATGCAAATTCCAATATAGAGGCCTACACTGATGAATATGTTTGGAGAGTTTTCAGCTCTTTCTAGACTCTCTCTCTCTCTCTCTCTTCATATTGATATATACTACTGTTGTACCAAGCTCGAAAGACATGGCAAAACACACTTCTTCATTACCTCCCCAGCTGTTATTAGCGTGGAAATGACTAGAACTAGAAAATCATTTCTTACTTAAAGATCTCTTCTCTGATCTTCCTAGCTATCAAATTTTTTATTAATATGGCACTCTTTATGAGTGAAAAGGAAACAGCAATTACTACACATGAAAGGTTGGGGAGGCCTTACTGCTAGTATAGTGTGGGTTGGTATCTTGTGCATACTGCATACACTTGGCTAGGGCTTGGCTAGCCACTGCCTTTGTACTACTGCAAACTATGTGGAGTGGATTTTGATTTTGTGTGGGGAGGAGGTGAAAAGCCCACTCTATCTTTACCTCCATCTATGCCAGGAATGCATCTTCTAATTATAGTCATTATTGGGCCTTGTCAGAAATATCTGGAATGAGGTCTTGTGCTAACTTTTCATTGATACAGCTAATTCTTGTTTGCTTTGCTCATTCCAACTTCACTCTGTGGTTATTGTTGTCAGAGGGAAGACATGTTTTCCTGTCCCTCATACTATACTCTACTGTCTTATGCTGGGAGAAAATTTCCCCAACAATTAGTTTTTAGGTGATTGCAACTTGATACTATCTGGTCTCACTCTGTGACTTGAATCAGAGTTTGATCTGTGGACTAGAGAGCCTACTTGTGTAGTGGCTGTCACATTAATCAGCTCATGGAGCGATTTTGATTGAAATCAGGGCATATTGTGGGAGCCATGCAGGGGAAACAGGTGCAGGTATATACACTGTAAGGATGCTGTTGTGCAAACTTGGGAGCTCTGGTGGCTGTCCTTGGGTTTCAGGCAGTGTGTAGGTAAGTGTGTGTGTTATATAGCTGAACCACAAATGGGAGACCAGACAACATGTTGGTACACCCTGTGTCTGTGTGCTCCCTGGTGATGGAGATGAATCTTGTCAGTGTGTACAACTTGTCCTTGGTGGTTGACATCAGTAAACAACCAGTTAGTGTGTATGTTGACATTTGTTTACCGTTACTAAGCAACCGCCCAGTATGAAGCAAGTAATCTTAAAGCTTAGTGATGTCAACCATTTAGCAGAGACAAGAGAGCTCAACCCAGCATCTGGGTCAGTTTCTCATTCATGATACTCCATATCTGTATCATGCCCACACTGAGCACAGTCACATATACAATGCATTTTCTAATGGCCCTTACCAATATTCTGCTGGTGCCTCACTAGTAGAGGCAGCACAAGATCAGTCCACTCACAGAAATTCAGCTGGGGATATTATATAGAACAGATGTAGCAATGGTACTATTTTATGGCTCCATTCACTGGGCCATTGATGACTGAGTATGGGTCACTGGCTCCTCCATTCATACCTACCTGGGCCAGGAGTGCCTCTTCCAGGAAAACCACTTAGCTCTCAGGCTATTATCACCTTCAACACCATTTCCAAATTAGTGGCTTGTGCCTAAATTGGGTGCTAATAGCACCAATGGCAACAACTTGGGGTGATGGGACCTGCCCAATGCACCAGTGAGTGGCAACACAGGCCAATCTAGAATGAATTTTCGGTGGGCGAAGCGAGCAGTTTTTGAAATTATACTATGGCGGTTGGGTTGATTGGTGGTTACAGTAGATGGAAAATCTGGCATTCAGACAACTAGGCAGGTTTGCTTCACTGGTAAAGAATCCTTCAGTTCTGATGACTACGTGAAATTTGTGTCTAAGGAAGACATTAAAATGGAGTTTGCACCACCCCAAACATGGTTATATTATGTACAATACTGTAGGCCATACACACAACTGATATCTTCCTGCTGGCCTGTGGGTAGACTGGAGGCAGTGGCAGTAAGAATCCAGCAATAGTCACTGGGATAATTATGTTTGTTCCAGGTGGAGCCCAGGACTAAATACCAGTTTTCCCTAGAGAGACAGATGGTTGCGTACACAATAGAGGCTATTAGCCCCCCAGGTTCCTTTGTTAATCGCCCTATTGCGTACATAAAGCTATCAATTGGCCTGGGCTCAAATGCACAGAGCATGTTGGTCCGAGAGTAATACGGTGAATAATGTTTTGAGTACTTCTCAATCTGCCTGTTTGTGTGTCGGTGTAGCTCTTATGCATGTATCAAATGTACTGTGTTGCTAGGGATGCAATTACGGGATAATGCATGGTTTGAAACAGGACACTGTTGGCTGGTGGCTTGCCTGCCAAGTTCTTGCACTTGACGGCATGTGTTTGACCATATGCACAGATTACTCCATTAATTACTCTTGTCCATATGCAGCATGTATAACCTAGTGTATAACAGAGAGCTCGACAAGCATGTTTTGAGTATTCAAAACCTAAACGTGTTTTTGTATATCTTTCTATGCATCTTTAGAGTGCCATGTTTACATCATGAAAGGCTGTAATTTATCCACAGACATTTGCTGTTTTCAATACAGAGTGTCATGAAAAGCTGTAATTTATCCCTGAACATTTGACTGTTTGCGAAACTGTGGCTGTCTGTTTGTACATACCCTACACCTGTGGTATGCACTGTTGGTAGGTGTGTGTACAATAGTGAAAACTATGTGGTTTGCACTTTTCCAACTTTGTTTGTTCTGCCTCTGGTAAGATAACAGCCCACAGTTTACAAAGTCAGTCAGTACCAATCCTCTCCCTTTTGGGGTTGGTTATGAAAACAACCATTCACTGCCCTGTATTCAAGTTTCTGAAACAGTGTTTGCTATTGGTGGAGACTGTTGCAGCAATCCTGAATGCCCAGATTTGTGAAAGTTGGGCACTTTGAAATATACGGACCATCCACATATAGTGCTAGAGCAATTGTAGCCAGCTGAATGTTTAACACTGAAATTGTATATATATATGTAAGTAAGGAATGTGAAAGCCATAGTGAGGGGCTCACAATTCACAGTGTGGTACTCTGTTTGGGTTGTGTGCATGTCACACTGCTCCACCTTGTTCTGTTTTTGGCCGTCCACTGAAACTTTACCTCTCTGAAAGTGAGGTGTAATGTAACAAGTGCTACTATACACACTGCCTTGTAATCCCCAAAAGAGTACTAATGACTCATTTCGCCCACTTACGCAGCAATGGAAATACCTCAAAGCACGCACCTTTCCACTCTCAGTTTCTACTTCATGACATGAGGCACATTAGGGTTCATGTTTCTAAGGCGTCCTCTAGAGTGCACTACTTTTACCAACTCAATAGCCGCAATCGTGTATAGGCCAGTCTATATTGAATCGAGCATAATGATTGTGTGTATCTTTGAAGAATAGGGTGGATTTACTAATTCAATGATCAAGTGGTGTTGAGTCTTAATGAAGGCTCAACATGGAAGTACAGCCCATAAATGAGTACTGCCAGCAGTGCTCCCTGTTACAGAGCAATTGGTCCTCTCCTTCCAGCAATATTTACATCAAAAGAGTGTGTTGGTAAACAACGTGATTGCAGGACAAAAAACGACAAACACGGTTGGCAACATTATGCTTGGGCCATGGCTATGTGTGTCTATGTATGTATGTACACTCAAAAGCTCTCCGTGACAATGACTTTCTTGAACGAAATGCGAAGAAAAAGCTTTGGAGGTTTGAGCTCACAAGAGACCGACACCCTCTAACTCGCCTGGATTTTCCCAAGAGTCTTCCAAACACAAGGAAAATGGAACTCTCTTTTATTAGTTTCAGAATTTGGACATAACCAGCAAAAATATACATAAACTATATTATAGTTTGTGTATATTTTTGCTGGGGCCTGGAATTTGGAGAATTCTCCACTCACACACTGTGTACCCTTGTTCTATTGTGAGTGTATCAGTTTCAGCTCATTCTCATTCCCCTCCACATTCCTGTGGAATTTGATATGTCCTGCTGTCATTTGTGTTACTATACACAATACTGCCAAGTTATATGATGTGATTTGCATGTGCACAATGACGAGGAAAAATCATGTGACACATCATCACCAGAGGCCAGACTAACATTAGAACCTCCAAGCTCTAAGCTGTTTTGTTCTACTGGCATCTTCTGCTGGTCCCTTTGTCTGGTAGCTCCTCCTCTATTATGGTCCTTATATGAACCTCTTTGGACAATGTACATAAATTAGGTAGCCTTCATTGAAGGAAGTTCCACACATCCATCAATTCTATAATTTAAGTAAGCACAAATTCATTTGTATGTTTCTGTGCAGAAGTCACGTCACACTATTGATACACTTCGCTCCTCTACTACTTAGTGCGGTGGTCCATGTTACGAGGTTTTACAGTGAACTAGTGTCTTGCTGTGATTTTGACGAGGGAACTGTTGCCATACATACCATGTACGTAACTGCAAACCTGATTACTGACAAGAACATAATTGCTCGTCTGATAATGGATACAACATAATTGCAAGTCGGATTATAAGCTAAAATAGTTGGCCTGCTTGCATAGAATTAATATGCCTATTTATTATCTGTGGTTTTGAAAGTATTGGCTCACTTCTCTTGCCAGTTGGGGGTTGTGCCATAGTACAGTGGATTGGGTTTGCCTTGTGTTGTGTTGAAGATTTGAACCCCTATCAGCTGAGGTGCCCTGGTAGCTCGGTTGGTAGAGCGCTCACCTAGACTGCAGTGTGTCGTGCAGTGTGGTGGGTTTCCTTGGAAAAAGAGCTGTCCTAGATTTGTTTGTTGTGCCTTTGCCTTTTCTACTCATAGTACATGTACTGTATGTGGATCAACCACCCTCCGCAACTTAGAAATTCATCAGGGTTGTTACTACAGCTCTCTTCCCTAGGGAGCACAGCGCACAGTTCTCTAGCTACACACACTCCACACCACACACACACATGGTTGTGTAAACCATGAACATGACTTGTATAAACCTATTCACATTCCCGTGTAGTGTGCTGGTAATCTCATTGTACAGAGTGTGTGTGAGCTAGCCAAACACACTCTGGTCATGCTAGGAATTCCACATCGTTTATTGAGAGTTTCCCTGTTTGGCAATGTAATCATTACCACAACTATTTGCCCAGTCTTGCCTCATTGGTGATGCTGGTTGCTAAAACACACCTTGTCATGCATAAATACTGTGCGCTAATTATACTACACCTTCGTCTACCATAGGAATTGTTGGTATGACGAGTGTAATGTTATATTTATATACCGGTTTGCAAAGGCAATTCATTACATAGAATATGAGTAAACTGCGTGCGCCTTTTATGTTTCCGAGCACAGTGGGTCTGGAGAGAACTGATGGGAAGGAAGTGCTGTCATATCGTATTTCCTTTGTGTTGGGGATTATGTTACTCCACAAGTGGTATCCTGTGTTTCACGAAAGGTGGCACCCCTACTAGCTAGAGAATCCAACATACAAAGTCCCCACCATCAATATCCCTATATTTACAAAATCATACTTGTGATATCTCATCGTCTCTCTACACATTCATGCATGCAGTATCAAAAGAGAACTGGAGAAAGGCAATAATGAGAAGAATGAAATCCACCGTCACTACATCATGGTAAATATTGTGTACAATTATTTTGAGTGAAAATTATTGCTGTTTTCTCTCAAACACTGCAGTACTATGAGATGTCGTATGGACTCAATGTCGAAATGCATAAACAGGTACGTAAGTACATAATATGTTGCTCGTTGTTTTCATCAAGAATTTTTCTTTTTTGGAACTAGACCGAGATTGCTAAAAGGCTGAATGCCATCTGTGCTCAAGTTATTCCATTTCTCTCCCAAGAGGTTAATACCTTCATACCTTTCTACAACTTGCTCCCTCCCTCCTCTCCCTCCCATATTATTTCATTTCCTAACTCCTCTCCTCCATGCTCAGCACCAACAGCAAGTCGCTGCTGCCGTTGAGAGAGCCAAACAGGTCACTACCAGTGAACTCAATGCCATCATTGGAGTAAGTATGGACTTACATTGTGGTCACAAATACATACATATAGCCCACCTCCTTCACTCTGTGTGTAGCTGCAGTTTTGAATCCATCTTGGGTGTATAGTGTAGTATGTCCATGGATGCTGTATAGTGTAGTATGTCCATGGATGTATAGTGTAGTATGTCCATGCATGCTGTATAGTGTAGTATGTCCATGCATGCTGTTGCCTCATTTGGTATTGCTACACGTACACAACATGTATGACATTGTACATGTGTACCAGAAAGGTTTTCATAAGGCACTTTTATCTAATGATGGTGAGATGTTTGGGTATAGCAGCACTCAAATGCAGTGGTGGACACCAAACTCTTGCAGTTTTGTTTCCGTGTTCAGCCTTTCCATGTGCAATCAGTAATTCGTCCTCCCCACCTCCCCCCTTCCTCAGTTCAACCAACAGCACTTCAATGCAGCTGTCGGGGTAGCGGGGATACCTCCACCCTTCCTGCCCCAGGGAGGGATTCCCCCTCCTCCTCAGATAATGGCCTCCTACCCGGCCCCCATCCCCATCCCCTCCCCTGCGGCTGCTCCTAGCTCCTCCTCCTCTGCCCCGAGCTCCGCCCACCCTCGCCACAGCTCCAGTAAACCTGACCGAACATCAGATGAAGCAGACGAGAAGGTGAGTATGGATAAGTTTTGACTTTGAGCTCTGCAATCTGCACAGTCTGTAACTATCCCATATACAAAAGGCAGCAGTTATGCCATTGTCAACCTGCATATGCGCTGTATGCCAAATTAAATCCCGTTGCCCTGTAATCAACTTCTTACTCATGCTGAACCCTTGGCGCACCGTCGGGTCGTGTTTGTGTCTGTATGGCAAAATTTATGGCACATAAGGCAAAAGAGAACAAGTCATGATGACCGGCTTACCAAGATCAGGTTTTGAGCATCGTATAGGTGCATGTGATACAGAATTAGCGTGTGTGTTTAGCATTGTCATAGGCTGCCTTTGCACGAGCGATAACCGAGGTCGCTGTACCACATGCCATCCTATGCATCACTTAGTTGTGCCTTTTTGTACATGCGTGTATGTTACACATCTATTCACATGTGCTCACCACTAACAGTGCATTGCCTTTATATCTTAAATGAAAAGCACTAAAGTGCAAACCCTCGGCGAAATAGCTCGCAGAGAGTCTGACACGGGCTAGCTACAGTAGTGGATAGCACGCGAGAGTCGATACACGCCATTCGTGATTTCTTGTGCCTTCAAGATAGACAGAGCAAGCGGACCCGGTCGAGGTATATAAGCCTGTTCTAAATATAAGCGCATGCGCATTATCCGCCAGCGATAAAATGGCGACTACCGGCATTAGCCATACAATGCTGGAAGCGCTCTGCAACGGAGCATTTCAGAGAAAACCCCACATATTTTCTGACCTCCGTCGCCCGTTTGGTAGATGGTATCATTTCTGGGACGAACAGACATTCAAGAGGTGAGATGTAGAGTAACAGACACACACACGGACAGACCCAACTACTGTAACCCTCGCTGCGCATGCGCGCCGAGGGTTAATGGCATGACGTGTGCACTATATAGTGTTGGTAGTCATTGTGTCTGTTCTCTCCTCAGTTGAGCTCGCCACGTGGGAATGTCCACAAGAGGAAGCGGCCAGAGGGAGGAGACAGTGATGGGGAGAAGAGTGAGGGAGAGGGAGAACTTGTGGTGGATGACCCCTCACCTGACGGGAGCACCTCCTCCTATGACAGACAGGTACAGTATATGTAGTCACTACGTGTTGGAGTGTGTCGCCCTGTAATCATAGACATCCTGTAGAGATTGTGTTCGTGCGTTTAGTAACACACACATACCTCGGTGCGCATGCGCAGCGAGGGTTACAGTAGTTGGTTTGTCTGTCTGTGTGTGTGTGTGTGTGTGTGTGTGTGTGTGTTAACGCTTATTCTGCCACTACAGGCTACGAGGCGGCTAATTAGCGATACCAGCGGATTCAGAACTACGCGAGGCTAAAAAATAAAAGGGCGATTTTCCTGAAACGACTGCGTTCGAGAGATATGCCGTGAAAACAAGTGAAAAAGCAAATATGCATATCGCACTGGGCTTACCGCGACCTGATCCGCTCGCTCTGTGTACCTTGGGGGCTCAGGAAGTCACAACGAATGGCATGTATATATCGACTCCCACATTCTATCAACTACTGTAGCTAGCCAGTGTCAGACTCTTCACGAGCTACTAGTGGGAGACCACGAGTAAACGCACACAAATAGCCCAGCCCAGCCCATCAATTAGCAGTATCGTGCATGCGCAGTTTGCAAAGGGTTTGCACTTTAGTGCTTTTCATTTATACAGGCTTGATTGTAATAGTTGGCGAGTGAATTGAGCCTTCCTAGTCTTCTGAATACAGCATTTTTATTGAACGCTGTCAAAATGTGTTGCCCATTGTCTGTTTGACGGCAGGTAAAGAGAGAACGGCCGTCTACTCCCAGCTCAACCAAGAGTGACCGGACCGCCGTTGTCCCTGGTGGTGGTCCTCGACACACCTCCACCCCCCGCCCCAACTCCGTGGGACCGTCCCAGAGCAACGGCACCAGCTCCCACTCCCCTCCTCCCCCTCTTCCCTCCACCATTCAGCCTCACCCACCTGCCGCCCTCGTCCGGCAAATCCAACTGCGTATGTTCAGTATTTATAACCCCCGATCCACCCCGAGGAGGACTAAGTAATAATTATACATACAGAACACATGTATTATATAACTATGAGGAACCTCGGATAAGGGACCCTCAGAGATAGGGACAACCCCTCTACAAAGGACAACCCCATTTTTTACATGTGTGTGTGTGCTGGAGTACCTATAAAAAATGTAAGACTTAGAGTCTTTCCCCAGCTTCTTACTATTTACAAATAGTCTACTCTCGTGTGCATGTATTTACCATTCCCCTCATGCAGCTACTACTCTTCACCCCGGCGTTCGACCATGCACCACCTCCCTCCCTGGCCCCTTCCCCCCTCCCTTCCTCCCCACCCCCACCCACTTCCCCCCGGTCGACATCGCTCTTCCCTTTCCCCCCACCTCCAAGATCCATGTCCCTGCCATCCCTGGTGAGATGGAACCCCAGAAGTTTAATTATAGTTATACTGATAGTCACATTCGCTCCTTTCAATTTTTCTGTTTAGTTTGGGATTATTACATGTGTTCTTGATTGCAGGTCATCTACCTAATGGCAGACCTGCACTGGTAAGATTTAGATTGAAGACTTGCTGTGCAGATGTCATAGTCTCCTCTCTCTCTCCTGCTCAGGTTGCTCCTCATTTCCCTGAAGGTCTGCAGCGACCACACTCAGGAGTCAGTAAACAGTGAGTTGGCAGTTTACTTCAACTCTGTAGCGTAAAAATAAACTGAATGCCTTTTGTACGTACTTGCAAATCTAGTGTAGGTGGCTAGCATTTGTCAGTAGAATACGTGTGCACGTCATGTACCTCCACCACAGGCCCTATTCCTTCCTGATCACAAAGGAGGGAGGGGTCCAGCCGGTGCCGATAGCGGCAGACGCGGCAGTGGCCCCGGGTCTGCCTCGCTCCATACGAACCCTCTACACCCTCCTCCACAATGAGGTGGTCTGTGCAGTCGCCATCAGTAACCCCGTCAGACACATCTACACCGGAGGCAAGGTACGTAGGCCCTCCTTCATTTGGTTATTAGCAGGCAAAGTGAGCCTTACCTGGTCGTTTCTTTTTTATATAATATTTGTTTATAATTATTGGTCGGGTGCTGTCACTACCGTTCTACGTGATTCTAAAAACACACGCGAAATATTGAACTGCTCGCTATCGCTTGCCAACAATGAGTTGCATTCCTTCAGTAATGCATCAATGATTATACAACTTGAGGAAGATTTCGTTGTTTACGAACTGTGCAAAACTTTATTGGCTTAGGCTGTGCGACGATATTGACTGCTACTGAATCATTATATTCCTCTCATTGCTGTGTTGTGATGCATGAATACTGAGCGGGTTGTCAACACAAGACAAATTGCCTATTAAGTAGCTACACAATTATACCCATGGCAACTTTAATTGGTCCTATGTTCTCTGACAAAAAATGGTGCTACCCTTCAAAGTGAATGCGAATGGGATCGAATATTACGTGAAGGAGCAATCTTTTCCAATTCACATTGTCATTGAAAATTGCATAGTCTCTGCTATAGTACTATATGTAGCTCTGGATAATACGTTCTCATTACACTGATCGAGGGATTTGTAGCACTTCCACTCACAAAAAATCACGTTTGACTGATGCCCCAAAGCATGCATTCAGATATACTGTTTGTCTTGGCAGGGTTGTGTGAAGGTGTGGGACCTGAACCATGGGTCGGGGCTGATGAAGACTCCCCTTCACTGTCTCGAGTGTCTCGGAGACAACTACATCCGCTCCTGCAAGCTGCTGCCTGATGGTCGGACCCTCATTGTGGGTGGAGAGACCAACACCCTCCACATGTGGGACCTTGCCGCTGTGAGCCCTTTATACCTCTATACACTGTAGTCTCGTGCCCAGACCCCACCCATTCATCACGTGGAAAAGGGGTCTAGTAACTATTGACACATTTCTTGGTCCTGGATCTCGAAAACGAGATCTCCAATCGGATTGCAAAATGGCCAATCAATGTCACGTGTATCCGCAGTCCTGCTAAGAAAGTGTCCATATAAGAGAGAAACCATTCTATTATGTATCTGTTAAATGTAAGAAACCGTTCTTTAAAACTTTCCCCTATTGCCATTTCAGTCCTTTGTTTCAGTTGCTTGTGGTTTGATGCCACGTGTATTTTTTGTAATTAGTGGATCCTCACATTTTTCCTCCACAGTCATCAGCACCTCAGATCAAGGCTCGACTTCCATCCAGTGCCACAGCCTGCTATGCTCTCGCAGTCAGTAGTGATGGAAAGGTGCAGCAATAAAACACCACATAGCTACTGTCTTTCTCTTGGTACTAATCTCCAAATGTTTTATTCGTCTTCCCGGCACTCCATTCATCCTCATCCCATTTCCACTACATCTTTTTTGCACTATATTATATGCATCCTGCTCCTTTCTTCCCATACCTCTTATTTCCACTGTTTAATGGCTCAATATTACGACAGGCCTTTTCATTGTGCTTAGTCAGCAGTCTCAGTATTTGAGATGTCCCGATATTTTTCAGGCATCTGAGCTGATGTTACGCAATCTTTTGTAATCGAAGGCTGTGAACAGAACCATGTTACTGTCTTCACACAATCTCTCTGTGTCTCATATCATACAGACAGCTCTCATTCACCTAGCTGTTCTCTTCCTGCAGTCGTGTTTCAGCTGCTGCAGTGATGGGACCATAGCAGTGTGGGACCTCCAGAACCAGCAGCTGGTCAACCAGCTACAGGGCCACACCGACGGAGCCAGTTGCATCGACATCTCCCCCGACGGATCCAAACTGTGGACCGGCAGCCTCGACAACACCGTCCGCTGCTGGGACCTTCGAGAGGTGAGCTGGAAGACTGGGAGAGATTTTCTAATCCTATACATGTAATACCTTTTTAGTGTGTTCCTGCTTCTGTTGTATGTTTCCTAGTAATTATAGCATGTTGTTATTTAGAATTTGCTTACATGCAATGATGAACATTTCGGGGCACAGAGTTAACTCATTGCGCGCGTTAATGCGCATGCGTGGAATTACCGCGTCCGCGTGGTTTTTTGGAGTTCGCGCGTGCCGTTTTGTTTGCGTGTTTATACTTGGTGTAGGCCCGCAGACGAAGCCCAGATTCGTTCTTCGTGTGTTAGAAAGCCTAGTGTCATCTTAGAGCCGCAAGGAGGCCACGTTTCCATGGCAGATCTGCATTCATCGCTCTTAGACGCGTATTATACGCGGGGAAGGTGGGGCAGCTGCTGCGCACACCAGCCCCGCCTTTTATTTTGTACATGCGCAAACTGTGCGCCCACTCAATGGTCAAAGGTGTAGCAAGGTCTAGGCTGTGCCAGCGAGTAGCGACGGCAACTAGGACGAAGAGAGTAGTGAGTGTTCCTGCGCATCTATATATATGCCGATCGCGTTGGCTAACATCCGCGTAACGAATCTATTATATAGATCCGCCGCGCGCAATGAGTTAAGTAATTGTAGCCATCTTCTATCTCTCTCTGCAGGGTCGTCAGTTACATCAACATGACTTCAACTCCCAGATATTCTCTCTTGGATACTGCCCCACAGGAGACTGGTTGGCTGTCGGGTAAGTTATAAACTCGTTTTGCATACGTACCTTATCACCAAGTACAGTAGTACTTAGTATATAGGATTGCGCAAGGCTATCATTATACTGGAACGAATGCCACACATTTTGGTGAGCAAGGGTAAGCATTTCAGTTTTTCACACGTGTTTGGAATGGCGTTCAATTTTTCACTCATGATCACAATAACACTTTACGGTACATGCGGTGCCCCATTAAAATAAAATTCCTGCATTCAGACGACTAGGTGGGCTCGATTTGCTCGCCAAAACTTTTTCTAAGGCACAATACACCAGTATGTGCTGGTTCAGAAAGATATGTGTCCATTGCAGGATGGAGAGCAGCAATGTGGAAGTGCTTCACGTCAACAACCAGGAGAAGTATCAGCTCCACCTCCACGACTCCTGCGTCCTCTCCCTCAAGTTTGCACACACGGGAAAGTGGTTTGTCACCACCGGCAAAGACAATCTCCTGAACTCTTGGAGAACACCCTATGGTGCCTCCATATTTCAGGTGAGGAAAAGTGCCAGTTAAAGAAACTTTGGCTGAAAACTGCCGTTTTAATGAGAATGTCACTTATCATTTTCAGTGTGGCTAAATCCATTAATTGTGACCATACATGTTATGTAGCTCAGAGTTAGACAACGTGGCAGTTTCCAACTAGCGATTCTGGATTAAGTTGACGTCGAGCATGTTTGGCTAAATCAGACAGCTACTGGATTTTGTTGACAAGCCTGTCGTCTTTGGTCATCATTCTATAGTCACATATATTTTATCTCAGTATAGTCTGTTTGGGTGGGTTTAGTGAGGTTTCAAAGTGGGGTTTTGTTTGAGGCCTTGGTTGAGCATTTCGTGAACGTATACACCATAATTATTATAATAGTGCTTGCCCGTACTATGTCAACACCTCTCTTTTGTGTTAACAGATGAGTGAGACCAGCTCAGTGTTGAGCTGTGACATTTCAGCAGATGACAAGTTCATAGTCACTGGGTCTGGAGACAAAAAGGCCACTGTTTACGACGTATATTCTAGTGGTGAGCTCAAGTTCTAGCCATGTTCATGAAAACTTTGGATAGGTATCTCCTTCAATAAGCAGAAAATCACTATTAGCGCCTAGTATTATAACCCCCACATAAATGCTTACGAACTTGGACACTCATGTGTCCGCGGCTGGTTAAGTGTTAAAGACTGACACTTTTTCTGCTCTTCTGCTGTTCTTCTCTAGCTGTCACCTTGCTCTCTGCCACGTGTCCAGTGGTGGCGGCATGATCCACCACTCACCCGTGTCCAATGTCACCTGCTGCAGTTGTACATGTTTGCTACTAACTATGAAATCTGCTCTGTGTAACAACATCCCCTCCACCCGTCTCTCTGCTTCTTTTTCTCATAATAATATCTCTGCTGTCACAACACATTCTCTAGCTGTCATCTTGGAATTCTCACTATTATTATTCTCTTGCTCGCTCTCTGTATACTATGTACAGTAATGATGTTGTGTATCACCAGAACAAGTGAAAAAGAACCAACATTTTTTAGCCAACAGAGTCTTGGAGTGACTTGCTCTTCATCATGTGTGCACATTAAAATGTCAGGAGCTCAACTGAATATAGTGAGAATGTGTTCCCACTTGAACTTTAGCAACATCTGTAGTGTTTCTGCCTTTAGCGTGGCTCACAAGCTCTCATCTCATGTGCATGCGCATGCTCATACAATAGTGGGTGGGGTGAGGTGAACACAGAGTGATATGAAACGTTAATTATTACGCTATACTCCCCCCTCGTGGAAAGTTCATCCTTGAACTTGATCTGCAGCTACATGTATCGTTCTGGGGGTCGTACAGCCCTCTTTGGCCGCTGTCTGCCTCGCTTGAGTGGTCCCTGGCACTCTGGGTGGTCCCTGATCCTCCAGCACTCTGGGTCAAGCATCCGAGCTGTGTCTGCTATTATAATAATAATATAGGGCAGCATCCATTGAGAGCTGCTGACTGCTTCGATATCCGTCTCCAACTGGGAAGGGGCACCAATGAACTTAGAGTTTTCAACATGGCTGTGTGACTGCCCATTGACATAGAGATGACCATTTTTCATTCTTATGCCATTGCTGGGCACGACTGGCTAGGTTTCCACCTCTCTTTTAACAAGACAGCTTCTACCATTCTTTGCGCAAGAGGCACATCTTGTTTTATGGAGTGAGGCCGAGACAGGAATCATGCACTTCTTTCTCAATATCTTTGACACATCTGAGGCTCTGAACAACTTAACAAGAGTTGGTCTATAGGACGTGATAAGTTGGGGGGAAATTTGCCTAGCCTATAACAATCCTTTATAGATTGGGATTGTATTGAGCTGTCGAGTGAAGATAGAACAGACACCACATTGCCAAGGTCTGACTCCAGCCTGCGCGCTCTGGATAGGGGTGCCACTCATCTACTCCATACAGGATAATGTTGAATTTCCTATCAGCATGTCCCCCGCTAGCTCTCGACTGTACGGAACTAGGAGACACACGGCGGTTTGACTCACCCACAGCTGAAGTGGCAGAAGTGTAGCTATGTTCAGCCATCTGATCTGCAGCAGTGTGAGTAGCCTCTGGACCAGTCTCCAACGGGGTAGATTTTAGGTGAGCAAATTCGGCTTTTAAATCAAGGACCGTCTGCTCATCCTTAGTCCGTCAGTAGCAGTCGTAGCAGGAGAATGAACTAGCTACCATCAGCTTTGATTGACTGGTGTGCATCCACGCTCACGCTTATAAGCAGAGTGTAGGCGGCCCTAGTGAATGCTTCGTAGCAGGCTAGTAACTTGACCACAGTGAAAGCACACAAGGTGTACTGAGTACTAAGGGGTGCATGCTCTTTCAGAGTTTTGTAAGACTTAAGAGTAAATGTTTGTGTGCACTGCGTACACACACAATTACATTATTGTAGCTCCTCCAGAGGCAGCACAATGACAGTGTCGAGTTTTATAGAGTTCACATGTTTAGGGCTCAATGTCTAGAGTCAATAATTATGTCAAACTTGAAAGCGGAAGGTTGCTCCTTTTTGGTCTGACATCCTTTAGGAACTACTCTCAGGCGATGGACTCCAAGACTTACACCAGTCAGAGGACTGGAACCTGGGCAAGAAATGCAATGCACATTGAAAAATGAATTGTCAGTTCGAGCAGTAAAAAAGTGCCTCAAGTAAAAATGCGATGATCGTTTTTAAAGATTACCACATTCTCTCTTAATAATCTGTGAAAACAAGGTCCATTTCAGCAATTGCCAGATTTTTCATAGTCAACTTCGGAAGTCAGGGTTCACAATGTGACCGTGTAATACTATCCATACTACAGTGGTGACAACGTTTGTGAACCCTGACAAAATTATGGTGACAACCTTTGTGAGCCTAGTAGTAAAAAGCGCCCATCAGCTGAAAGGTTCTGATAACATACTTGAGACACTGTTATTACTTAGTGACATACAGTTTGGTAGGACTGTTCCATCAAGTTTGCAGGTGTATCCAGTAATGCCAGAGCCAACACCACGGAACACAAATGTAGCTCAAGTCCCATCCACTCCAATATCACCCACCAGTTCAACAGTACATACGTCTGTGTGAGTGTTCATGTGACAATGAAGTTCTAGCAAGCAAATGCAACTCCAATGGGCATCCCTAGGCAACCAGCATGTACAATCCTGTATGTGCACAGTGGTGTAGCTAGGATTTCTGAAAGGGAGGTGCTCAGGCCGGAGCTTGAATAACATACACACTATAAACACACATAAACCCTGAAGTTTTCAATACAGAATGACTTTTCATTAATTAAATATTAGAGAGTTTCATACGACGGGGATGACGTCTTCCAAATTCCTCGATTATGTCCGGGATCGATGGAGAGCGCTCGCATACCTTAGTGCGCGTGCGCGCACTGAATCGCGATGCCTCGCGGTGCCATGCCTTCTCAATCCGCGCGCGTTTTTTAAATTATCTTGACGCCGCACAAAGGGGGGTGTTCGAGCCCCCTCAGCCCCCCTGGCTTCGCCACTGGTGCATATACATGTAATTTGCTTAGAATATCCGCACTGCAACATGTATTTGCTGCCGGCTACCTAGCAACCAAACTTATTACTTTTCTCAAGCTACAGAAGGGTGTGGCAAACAGGAAAGTAGGACTTATAACAGGAAACAAAGGAGCTCATTAAGTGAATGTATTTGTACTATTTAAAGCATGGGGAGCTACAAACAAAAATTGTGCAATACAGCACAGAAGAGCAGCACAGAAGAGTACAAACCACTACAGCAGAGAGGTGGCTGTCCACCCCATATCCCATCACTCCCACAGGTTCTGACAGCATCGCCTCCAACTAGTCTGAATCCCTGGCTGCACATGTAGACTGCCTGTGAACCAACATCTAGGCTATCGTAAGTAACAGAGCCATTTGCAGGATTCTGCAAATCTGGACATCTTAAATCTGAAGAACAAAGTGTTAGAGCAGGAAGACCAATGGAAGTAAAATGCATACTTTGTGTTTCACAAATCTGCCTCCCACTGACAGTGACTGCACGATATCCAGTATCACATTGACACTGAGGAGTTGTACCAGTCCAGCTACCACTAGAGCTACACCTGACACTCAGACTAGAGGCAGTTCTGACGTGAGCATTGTCAGCACACTGTGTAGTGGCAGTCACTGATCCACTGGCTGGAGCTAGTGTAGTAGGATAGCGAACTAGACCAACACTTCTAGCAGGGCATGTATTAACACCTGTAGAAAACAGAGTAAATCATTTGAAAGATGGTTGCTACTAAATGCTTACTTTGACAAATCTGCCTTCCACTAACAGAGACTGCACGATATCCAGTATCACATTCACACTGAGGAGTTGTACCAGACCAGCTACCACTAGAGCTACACCTGACACTAAGACTAGAGCCAATTCTGACGTGAGCATTGTCAGCACACTGTGTAGTGACAGCCACTGATCCACTGGCTGGAGCTGGTGTAGTAGGATAGCGAACTAGACCAACACTTCTAGCAGGGCAAGTAGTTAGGGTAACACCTGTAGAAAACAGTGTAGCTAAAGTCATTTGAAAGATAGTAGCTACTAAATATGCTTACTTTGACAAATCTGCCCCCCCACTGACAGTGACTGCACGATATCCAGTATCACATTCACACTGAGGAGTTATACCAGTCCAGCTACCACTAGAGCTACACCTGACACTCAGACTAAAGCCAGTTCTGACGTCAGCATTGTCAGCACACTGTGTAGTGACAGTCACTGATCCACTGGCTGGAGCTAGTGTAGTAGGATAGCGAACTAGACCAACACTTCTTGCCTGGCACACATCACAATCTGAACAGATGAAATGAGTTTTAGTAAATCAAGATCATTTTGGAACCAGTCACCAAGAGACATACCAGGACATGGTACAGGGGGAGGACAGCCTGGATAAATTAAATACGTCAGTCAGAAAGTTTGACATTAAATATTATATTAAAGATGCTTACCGTCAGCACATAGAGTGGAATCTATAGTACAAAAATATGTTTGGTTGAAACTGTGCAACATAACCCAATCATGCTTACTGGCAACCAAATTTTTTAAAAAAGGACCAACACAACCATTTGTGTCTCTTGCACGGATCTGAAAGTAGTGTTATCATACAGAGCTGATTACAATATACAATATTGCCAACTTACATCAGCATACACAGTTCTACCATCAGGAATATTATTAACTCTTGTCCACTGTCTCCCTATCTCAATGTTGCGCTGTATTCTTCTGTAGCCACTAGCACTAGTTTCGTATGTGCCTCCGTCAAAGAACCTGACAATATAACTCAGTTTTAATCCCTCATTGCCTGGTGGAGGTTTCCATGATATGAGCCCACAACCCAACACCTTAGTCTCATTCACAGCTCCTGAAATGACACACAAAGCTAGCTATATGCCAAATTAGTAACCTCATACTCTTACCTATTGAAGGTGGATCTGGAAAAGTTAAAACATATAGTAAGAGTAATGTGGTATAAAAGTATAATACCAACCTGGAACTGTTTCAGTAGAAAAGACCATCTAACAAATAAAAATAACAGACTTAGAGTAAACTTATGCGTCTCTTACTTTGACAAATCTGCCTTCGACTAACAGTGACTGCACGATATTTAGCATCACATTCACACTGAGGAGTTGTACCAGTCCAGCTACCACTAGAGCCACACCTGACACTCAGACTAGAGCCAGTTCTGACATGAGCATCGTCAGCACACTGTGTAGTGACAGTCACTGATCCACTGGCTGGAGCTAGTGTAGTAGGATAGCGAACTAGACCAACATTTCTAGCAGGGCATGTAGTTGGAGGAACACCTGTAAGAAAGAGAGTAAAGTCATTTGAAAGATGGGAGCTACTAAATGCTTACTTTGACAAATCTGCCTTCCACTAACAGTGACTGCACGATATCCAGCATCACATTCACACTGAGGAGTTGTTCCAGACCAACTACCACTAGAGCTACACCTGACACTCAGACTAGAGCCAGTTCTGATGTGAGCATTGTCAGCACACTGTGTAGTGACAGCCACTGATCCACTGGCTGGAGCTAGTGCAGTAGGATAGCGAACTAGACTAACACTTCTTGCCTGGCACACTATAAAAACAGACCAAACCAAACTTCAACTCTGACATAATATTGGCTCTGGTAAAATATAGCACATACCTGGGCAATTTGGTGGTGGAGGTGGTGCTGGAAGTAAAGAAAAATTATACCTTTTGAATGCGTAAAGTTTTGTGTACGGCATGTAGAATTACCAAATGTGAAAGTTGCAGACTGCAGCACATGAGTTCCGAAACCGACACTGTTCCCAGCTGCAACCTGGAAATGTACCAATAAGCGCATGACATCCACAGGTAAAAATGATGGGCGGGGTTTGAAGCTGGTCTTTATGGGTAACCGTGAGCTACCTTCCTAATTGGCAGGGCTCTAAACGCCAACATACATGCCACTTTTATATTATATACCAAAGCAAAGTTTGTTCTGTGAGCAACAGTAGTATAATTATAGTCTCATGCAAATTGGGAAAGGTAGCAATAATACATAGAGAAGCAGAAGACTTTGTTACTCTGAACTCTCCGGAGGTCCAGGGGATATCAGAAGATTGGATGATGTAGAAGGTATGATCATTAGTGGTGGTGACAGTCCTCGTAGTTGAGGTCCCTGACCTACTGAACACCAGTCTGGGGGGTTCTACACCACATAGGGATACGTCCCCTGAACTCCACTAACCACTCCTGGACCTTTAGAAAACCAGAATAGAGTCATAAGTTAGGGGGATACAAAGGGAGGAATGTGTGTGTGTATTGGATGCACCCTTTTTCTCAGTCCCGCGCATGTGTAGGCCACTACGCACAGGATGGTGTGCTGCGCTCATGTCAGCCTATATAAACTCGTGATGCCAGAGAGAGAAGTTGTGGCATGCTCTGCTGATGATGGCCAACAAGCCGAAACAGCTGTCCAGAGCTCCCATCTTATTTCTATTTGCCTCACATGGTTTTTTGTACATGCTAGACGAGCACTTAATTTTGTGTACTTCTAACGTTGTAGTACACTCCTCTACAGTCCTCAGGTGTTCTCCATCAGGGTCCTGGTCACTGACTCCATTGTGGGATGTCACGTTTCGACGAGCTTAGAATGCTGGAATTTAGGCTTAAAATGCCGGATATGAGCTGTTATTTTGTGACAAACGGCGTGCCATACGCCTCTGCGTACATCCTGAATTTCAAAATTTGTCTGGGGGAGCAGACCCCCCTAGTGGCCGTACTTACGCGCGCAGTGACGTTTCTTGCCCCCCCCACTTTTAACTTTCTAGCTACCGCTCTGCAAGTATGACATGTTCTGCTATAATATATTTACGTATACATGGTGCACTTGGTGGTTCATTAGCTGGAAGGAGGAAGGGTTGTGTTCCTGGTGCAGTCATTCTGTTCACGCTGTTTCTGAAGTAGCCACCCAAACACCTACAGACAGAGGCAGCCTCCTTATCCATCTCTGTGTTAGGAGGACATGGCTGGCAGGTAGTGTCTTCACTGTAATGATACTGACCAGCTCCACAAGCTGTGTGAAAGCTTCATGTTTAAACAAGCCTCATTAAAGTGATGACTTACCAATACACTCCATCTGCCTATCCTCGTATCCAAGTCTACACAGACACACAGGTTTTGATCACCCCATCTTCCATCACTGCCACATGTGGCTCTTGGGCTTCCAGAGACATCTGCATTCTCAACACAACTGATATCAATATTTGCTGAGCCAAATGCTGGAGCAGGAACATCAGGATAGAGACCAGTCCAACCTGCCGAGACTTGCAGTTGTTACGATAGACTCTCAGTCTTGATAGAGCTATACATGACCCAATGTCCTGGAGAGCTAGGTAGAAACCAGTGGAAGATGGTGGCAGAGTGAAATTGTATTGGTGTAAGTCACTAAGGAAGTTGGTCCATCTGGTGCTGCAAATTCAATGTAATTATGATTATTCATGTATCCATTTCCACTGGTACTGGGAAGCTGTTGTGAGTTAGTAATGTAGCGGAGAAGTTTGAACCTTTGTATACAACCTTGCTGATCTCTGCAACTCTGGAAGGAGTAAATTGCGGCTACATGTATCTCAATATTGTAGCCATAATCATTGTGATTAAAGTCCTGACTGATAAGACTGATAAGGTAAGAGGTTCTGATAGTTGTAACTGTCCATCAGATTCCTCACAGTGTCAGGATATTGTGGGGGATTTGAATGATTAACTGTACATCGTGCATCCTCATCTCCTGGAGCCTGCGCCCAGCACAGGCTCACAAACAGTAAAAGAAAATCTAAGGAAAGGGTGAAGTTAGATTAAATAGTGCATACACCTTCTTGGCTAAAAAATCACGAGAATCAACAATCATGCATGTGACTAGATCTTTGTTCTCGTTCTGATGTAGCTAGGCCAACATTGGAGTGTATTAATCGCATCCTTCCGAGTTCCTCTGACCATAAAGTATGCTGAATTGGCAATAATGTGGATGGGGAGCTGTTTTGGACTCATATAATAATTATTATTGTAGTATATCTGGGAGTATGTTGCTTGGGGGTACACTGAAAACAGCAGGGATGTCAAACTGGCGCTATGGCGCTTAAAATAGCGCCTGAGCAGCGCCAGGCGTAATTTCGGCGCTTAGCTTTACACACGGCGCAAAAGCGCGCGCACCCAGAGCTATAATTTATTATTATAATATGAAAAATGACTAGTAAACGGCAAAGAAAAGTTGGTTGTTTCTCAGACAACAAAGAAAAACAATATTATATTATATATAGCGCCATTGCAATGCAAGCGCGACTTGAAAGCTATTATTATAGTGTTGTATACTGCATTGATCATTGTCCTTGGAATGCGTAGTTGGCGCCGAAAGAGTATCTGGCGCCAAGCCATTTCCCTCTGAAACAGGGCATAGTTCACATTACTCCATTTCCCACTGAACCTCTTGTGTAAACTACTCTACAACTTCAGAAACGAACTCTGCCCACGGAATGCAGTAAGGGCTACAAAGATACTACGAAATCCAGAGTATTAGAGTTCCGTGCAGAAAGTAAGGTAAATGGGGGTAACTTCGGACACGGGGTAACACCCGGACATAACTCGCCATTCAGAACGAAGAGAAAGATTACTACCTGCCAAAGCGCTAACAAATCTTCCTCGCGTTTTTTTCCCAGCGCATAATTTCAAGGGAAGACGCAAAAATGGGCGTCGGAAAACCATGCGCTAGCCCAGGGATCCGTCTAGCAGCGCAATTCCGCGATTTGCGACAGTGCCTCCCACGCAATTTCATACCTACCAACACTATCAAGCAAAAATACTGCCTATCCCACCAGAAAATCGCCAAATCCCTCTTTTTTGTGCTAATCGGTGATGCACTATGCCCATACATTGTGAATGGACATGCAGCATTTTCAAGCAAAATTACTTCAAATCAAGCAAGCAGATTTGACACATTTCTCAAGCAAAGGTTTATCTGCATGTTGGTGGGTGTGCAATTTGGGCGAAGCATGTATTATAATATTATACCCACACATTTTTATACAGATAACAAAGAGAAAGATGTAGGGATGGATGTATGATTTTTTTTTCCGGCTGAAACATCTTCTTGTTCGTATCCTTTTTCATAATTTACGCCATCCCTACATCCCCCTTCATTTGATTTTTTTTGCTTTTCATTCCACTAATAATTATTATCAACACAACCCGTTCCAACCCTAAAACCAGCCTGTCCCTCATTCAATGCTTTGCCCTCGTCCAGATACTTCACCAACCTATTGTTCAATACCTTACAAAAGACCTTCCCAACAACACTCTGCAGAGTGATGCCCCTATAATTCCCAGGATCCTCCTTATCTCCGTTCTTAAACACTGTCAGGTTAACTATCATGAGGCCCTCCCACCACTATGGTGGCACAAACTCCTCACGCCAAATTACTGCAAACAACTGTTTAAGTAACTCTACCATCCCTGACCCACGAAGCTCCCCCACAAGCCCATCACTACCACTCAAAATTAAAAGAAGTGCAAACCCTCGGCGAACTGCGCATGCGCTGTACCTTTAATTGATGGGCTGGGCCTATTAGTCTGCGTTTACCCGTGATCTCCCGCTAGTAGCTCGCGGAAAGTCTACAGTAGTAGATAACATGCGGGAGTCGATACACGCCCTTCGTTGTGACTTCTTGTGCCTCCGATGTACACAAAGCACGCGGATCAGGTCGAGGTAAGTTAGTGCTAATTAGCATATTGGCTTATTCACTTGGTTTTCACGCCATAACTTCTGAACGCGGCACTTTTACGAAAATCGCCATTTCTAAAATCAAGCCAGTGTAGCGCTGAACCCGTTAGTGTCGCTTTTTTACCTGTTCGTTGCGCGTGGTGGCAGAAAATGTGGTAACAGACGGACAGACGACGGACAGACAGACGGACAGACGGACAAACCAAGTACTGTAACCCTCGCTGCGCATGCGCGCCGAGGGTTAATTACAACAATGCATGTTTGTAAACAACAACAAATAGCCTCAGGCACTTTTCTTTAAATTTACTTCTTCACTTCTCAAACTCCGCAATGGTAGCACACATAGAGATGAAACTTGGTACCTATGCCTATTATATCATTTCCCTGACGATTACTTGTTTCCATGACGACAGCATTTTGTTTGTAAAAAGCCTCAGGCAATTTTCTTTAACACCACTTCTTCACTCCTCAAACTTGCTAATTGTAGACAGCACACATGGAGGTATGGAGGTGAAACTTGGTGCACGTGTATATTACATCGTTTCCATGACGACCACAACAACAAATAAGCCTCAGACACTTTTCTGTAAAATTACTTCTTCATTCCTCAAACTTGCTAACGGCAGCACACATGGAGACGAAACATGCTATGCATATCATTTCCATGACGACAACAGGCCTTTATTCTCTATTATTAATTTTTATAGGGGCTTTCACAGAGGTAATACGTAGTAGCATATAAAAATGAGTGGAGGCAAGTAAATTAAAAATCCTGCGAATTTAAAAAAGAGGCATTATAATTATATAGGGATGAGAAAAGGAGAAAAGGTAGGGATGGGACACATGTGAACAGATTTGAGTACATTGACACCCGCAACCCCTATATTGTTGCCTAGGTGAAGTATTAAACATTCACCATTACAATACTCAGAACTTACTATACACTGAGTAACCAACACCTTTATTATAGAGTCCAAGTGGAGTTTAATTAAAGGGAATGTGGCAGTATAAAATGTTACAATAAACAACAGGGAGACGGTGAAAGAATGCTTGCTTTTAGTAACTTTTAGCCCTTATAAGAGTAGCACACCTGTCACCTAGGCAACAATATAGGGATTGTGTGATGGGGTTGGGGGTGTCAGCGTACTCAAATCTGTTCATTAACCATGCTTCATGTATCCCATCCCTATCTTGTCTCCCTTTCTTTTCATACCATCCCTATAGTTATGCCTTTTTTTTTAATTCGCAGGATTTATAATTTACTTGTCATCCATGGAAAAAATAAATCACTGGAAATCAGTAGAAATCATGCGGAAATAATTATTATCTTGAACTGGAAATCACGTGGAAATCTGGAAATCAGTAAAAAAATCAGTTGGAAATCGCGGGCTCTCAAACGTCATAACGGTCCGTGTCGCGTCGCGTCGCGCCTCGCGTGTGCTTTGTTCTTCCCTCACCGATGTACACACAGCCGGTCGGCCGGCCAGACGCAACTCACGTGACTCAGAGATGGCTACTAGTAGTGATGGGGAGGCAGTAATAAGAACTGGAGCCAAGAGAAAGAGACAGGAACTGCAGGGAGAAGGCAAGCAAGAGGGACACAAGAAGTTCAAAGGAGAAGGGAACCAAGTCTGGACGTGGAAGAAACGTAAGACAGTCGCCGCGAGCCGCGCACCCCACACAGAGGAAATAAAATGATAACTGTTAGGTAATGACTGCTCAGTGAATGATGGTGATGGTATACCGTAGTTTGGGAAATTTTCGACCTGGAAAACAGCGTACAGCGACTATTGTTGTTAACGTGTGAAGTTTACCCATGGCGAATAATATCACACGCGTACACGTGTACGCTGAGTACCTGCGCCCTCCAGTCACAGTACAGGATATAACACCTCCACGCCTGAAAAACAGCGAACAGACTCTCGATAGCTTTCGCGGCAAATGACCAATGACCACCCCACTCTTTTTCACGGCTACTGCGTAGCGATCACATGAGTTTTGCGGTTCTCTGGTCACACTCCAACTCCTCTCCTATAGCTGCCAGCCATATCTCTTTGTATACGTGGTAGGCGCGAATACAACAGTCTCTTCCGAACTCCTCCATGCTTGCACGTTCGCATGCTTCCAGTTTCTATTATAACGTACCAAAAAATTTGATGCTTCAAGCTTTTTGAGAAATTTTCATACAAATGGAGGTGTACAGTACATTGTCCGATAGGTTGAGAGAGGTAGTGTAATTAATCCTTGGCGCGCATGCGCAGCGAGGGTTACAGTAGTTGGTTTATCTGTCTTTGTGTGTATGTCGATGTTTGTTCTGGCACTATACGCTATGAGGCGGCCTATTAGCGATGCCAGCGGCTTCAGAACTACGCGAACCTGAAAACTAAATGGGGGATTTTCCTGAATGTTCGAGAGATATGCCGTGAAAACAAGCGAAAATAATGCAAAATCGCACTGGGTTTACTGCGACCAGATCCGCTCTGTCTGTGTACCTTGGGGGCTCAGTAAGTCATCCATGAAGTGAAGGGTCGATCACTACTCCCGCATGTTCTATCTATACTACTGTAGCTAGCTGGTCGTCGGCTCTCCGCTCGAGCTACTACGGGAGACCACTAGTCAAGGCCGCTCCAATATGTCCAGCCATCGTCAATTCGCCCCGAGTATCCGTGATCCGCTTGGCATGCAGTTCGCCTAGGTGTTTGCACTTTAGTGGTGCTTTATGTTTGCTTTCATGTTGGTTTTGTGTATGATCCGTCATCTTTCTAGCGTATCAAAATAGCTTGTAATGTTCGATGAAGTTGTGATGATGTCATTGTCTCTTCGTCAGCACTCCCTCAAGTAACAGCCACACGCAGAAGGTCGTTTGAGACACCAGTGACCTCAGTCCGCCTCTGTCCCAACCCCTCTCTTCTATCCTCGTGTTACGAGACTGTTGACAGTGCAGTAGAGTACCATGTACAGAGGACAGATCCATGAAAGTGAGAAAGATGATATTCAGTCTGGACGTGATTGGAGACCCAGCTCTAGCAGACGTCATTGATGGAGTATCAGAACCCCCACAGGTATGGTACAATGAGAACCAACACAACCACCTCTGCTATATGAACCCACCCAGCATGACGTGTGTGTACATTTCAGGGTTTCTTTATAAATCGATCCAAGGGGGGTGGGGGCAAATGAGTAATTGCGAAATGGAAAGCACTAGTCAAGTGCACATCGTAACTGTGCATCTCTGGCGAATAATTTTGGCTGGGTTTTAGTATGCGTTTACTCGTGTCTCCCCTGCAGCTTTGCAGAATTCGAACTGGCTAGTGCAGTGGGTTGCATGCGGGAGTCGTACACGACCTTAATTGTGAATTCTGAGCCCAAGTACACAGACCGACGGATCTGGTTGCAGTAAGCCCATGCGATTTTGCATATTTGACTTTTTCGCTTTGTTTTCACTGCATAGCTTTTTAAAATCAGTCTTTTCAGAAAAGAGTAATAGTTCTGAAGAGTGGTTATCTCTCTTGGTCACTCGTGCCTGTAGTGCTAGAATAAGTGTCGATACACAGCCAAAACGACTATGTAACCCTCGCTGTGCATGCGGCCGAGGTTAAAAATGAAAAATAAAAGTTCTCTCGGCAGAGAGCGTGCTGTCAGAGAAATGAGGAAATGACCGCCTATACCACATTCTTTGTGTGAAAGGCTCAGATGAGGTAGCATATCTACCAAGTGAGGCACATATTTTCTCATGTTTTAGCTCAACAATACAAGATAGAATATCTTGCGCTA